>APFE030892652.1:34262-134410 GCA_000404065.3 Pinus taeda
CTTTGGTGATAATTTATTATCCTTCTTAGCTTGCTTGAGGGATATTTGTTTATATGGTTGTAGCCATAGGAATACCCAATCACCTACATCAAAACTTCTTTCACTGCAATGTTGATCTACATGTTGTTTCATTGTATTCTGCGCCAACGTGAGGTTATCCTTTAAGCGTTGCAGAACTTTTTGTTGATGCTCGATGTGATGTTCCACTGCTTGAACCTTAGAATTTTCTCTTAAATATGATGTGATGGATGGTGGATGATATCCATAAAGTGCCATAAATGGGGTCATTTTTGTTGCTATATGGAAGGATGTGTTATACCACCATTCAACCAGAGACAACCATTTGACCCATTGTGTCTGTTTATCAGAGACAAAGCAATGAAGATATCCTTCCAAACATTTGTTTACTATCTCAGTTTGCCTATCAGATTGAGGATGATAAGATGAGCTATGAGCTAACTGAGTACCAAGACAAGAAAATAATTTTGTCCTAAAATTTCCAGTGAAGATGGGGTCTCTGTCACTTACAATAATCTTTGGATTTCCATTAGCTTTTGAATTGTTTCCATAAATGCAGTAGAAACTGTACTGACTTTAAATGGATGTGATAATGCACATAGTTGTTAAGTCTGTCAACTACCACAATGATGACACTCTTTCCCTCAAACTTGGGTAAACTTGTGATAAAATCCATTGAAACCCGGGGTCTTAATTGTTTCAACTTTATTTTGTTGGCAAACCAAACATTCCGCTACAAACTTTTGAATATCTGATTTAAGGCCATCCCAAAAAAATTCCTTCTCAACCCTGTGGTAAGTTTTTAAAAATCTTGAGTGCCCTCCTAAGGGATAAGTGTGCAATTCCATAAGAATATTTTCTTTGAGTTGAGAATTCTTACAAAGGTATGAGTGATCTTTATACCATAACGAATCATTTTGCCAGCTAAATGTATTAGATGTAATGGAATCTTGTTGTAACTTTCAAGTAAGTGCCCTACTTCTTCGTCATTCTTCCATTCCACCCTTGCTTCGTTTATCCAATCTGCTTGGATAATAGAAATGGTGCACAACAATGCTTCCACATCCTCGTCCTTTCTTGATAGTGCATATGGCACCACATTTTGCTTCCCTTTTTTGTAGATGATTTCAAAGTCATAACCCAACATCTTTGTGACCTACTTTTGTTGCTCTTTAAAGGATAATATTTGTTCTAAAAATTATTTAAGGCTATCATGATCCGTTTTTACCTTGAAGTGTCCTCCCACTAGGTAGGGTCACCATTTCTTAAGTGCATGTAGTATTGCCAACATTTCCTTCTCATAAATAGCTTTGTGTAAAAACTTTCCCTTGATTGGAAAACTCTCAAAAGCAATGGGTCTTTCATATTGCATTAAAACAACACCAATTCCATTTTCTGAAGCATTACATTCCACAATAAAGGTTTTTGTGAATTCCATTGTAGCTAAGACCGGTGCTTTGCACATTGCCTCTTTAAGATGTTCGAAGGACTTAGTTGCTTCTGGAGTCCATGAAAATGCATCTTTCTTCAATAACGTTGTTAGAGGTGCTGCTATTCTCCCATAGTTCTTAACAAACATACGATAATACCCTATCAACCAGAGAAATCCTCATAGATGATTTATGGATGTGCGGATTTTCCATTCCTTAATGGCTTTAATTTTGCTAGGGCTACCTTAACTCCTTCATGAGATACAATATGACCTAGATATTCCACCTCTTGTACTCCAAAGAAACATTTGATCTTTTTGCATATAATTGTTTCTCCTCCAATAGTTGTAGCACCCTACCAACATGTTCAACATGATGGTTCCAAGACTTGTTGTAGATTAGTATATCATTAAAAATTACTAACACAAATGTTATAAGGAAGGGTTTGAAAATGAAATTCATCAAACCTTGAAATGTAGAAGATGCATTGGTAAGGCCAAAAGGCATGACCAAAAATTCATAATGGCCCTTATGAGTCTAAATGTTGTTTTCAGAATGTCTTCAGTCTTCATTCTGATTTGATGAAATCTTGAATGAAGATCCAACTTGGTGAAGTAAATTGATCCATGCAATCATCCAGTAATTCATCAATGATAGGAATGGGAAACTTATCTTTAATAGTGAGCTTGTTGAGCTCCTTATAATACGAACACATGTGCCATGATTCATCCTTCTTGTGCACCAATACTACTGAAGCAGAGAAAGAACTTTGACTAGGTCGAATTATACCAGCCTCTAGCATTTCTACAACCATACGTTCAATTTCACTGTTTTGGACATAGGGATATCTATACGGTCTGATGTTTAGACGAACACTTCCTGGAATTAGCTTAATAGCATGATCGTGATCACGAATAGGTGGGAGACCTTTAGTAGTCACAAATACCTTGGAATGATTGTCCAAGACATTTTGAAGATCTGGAGAAATAGATGATTTCAATGTGGAAACATGTAGCAAACATAATTGTGCAATTACACCTTTTTGTTCCTTTTTTAGAAGCTTTTTCATACCATTAGAGTTGATTACCTTTCCTGGTTTCCCTGTAATACCCCTTAATTCAACTTCCTTTCCCTCTGCAGAAAATTTCATGAAACGTTTTTGAAAATTAAAAGCTATTGTACCCAAGGATTATAGCCATTGGACTCTTAGTAAAACATTAGCACCTCCCATTGGAATGGAAAGCATTGGGATATTCAATACACATTCTCCCATGGATAGCTTGATATTAAGGCACTTCCCAGAGCAATTTATCATTCCTCCACTTGAAACCAGCACTTCACACTCCAGTGCTAGATATAGGAAGCAATTCAATTCTTTTGCTATCTTACAACGAATAAAATTGTGGGTACTTCCTGAATCAATCAACACTATTACCTTTTTCTTCTTGATATGTCCTTCTATCTTGATAGTTTGATGAGTGGTAATTCCAGCCAACGCATTACAGTATATGGTTGGATTCATTACTTATTTATCTAGGGTTTGTTCCTGGAGTATATCCTATTCTTTTGACATTTCTTGTTCCTTTTCTTCCTCCTCTTCACAATCTATGTAGAATAATTTCTTCTCAGCACACTTATGACCTTTAGTTTATTCGTTATCACAATTGTAACAAAGCCCTTTTGCTCTTTTTTCTTCCAATTGTTGTGGCATCAACCTTATAGGTTGTGGAAGGCTAGGGGCAACAACACTTCCATATTTATAGTTGTGAGTGGTAGGCTTCCTTATTGCCATAATTTTGCTTGCCATTTTTCTTTCTAACCTAAATGCCTTCTCCAATGAATTAGGTTCCCAAAGGTGAACCTCATGTTGGATATTATCCTTTAAAAACCCTATGAACACATCAATCCCATGCTCATATGGAATATCTTTTACCCTTATGTTCAATTTTTGGAAGTCCTCAATGTGATCCCTCCTTGAACCCTTTTGTTCGACACTTATCAGTTGGCTAAAAAAAGTGTTACTTTTTGTATCCTCATAATGTGTTGTCCATTCTTCCATAAAAATTGCCCAAGTGACAATTTGTTTACGAGAGAAAAGCCTTTGATACCAGACAAACTGATTTGGTTCCAAATATAAAGTGGCAATACGTACCTTTTGTGTGTTTTGCACATTATTGAGATAAAAAAATTGCTCCATCTGTAGTATCCATGTTGCGGGACTCTTGCCATCAAAATTCCTCATATCAATTTTTGGAATATGGTGGTTATTAGATCCAACGTTAGAGTCTATGAAATCATGATTAACATTTCTTTTTTTCTCATCACGCGTTTCCTTTACTACCCTTTCACCATTAGTAAGTCTTTCTTGTAGAAAATATTTCATATCTGTCTTCAAATTTGCCATGCATTTCTTCAAATCTATCTTCAAATCGTCCATCTTAGCTTCCACATCATTCATATTAACTTATACATCTTTCTTTAAACCATCCATCTTAGATTCTGTTACTTTTTGTGCGAGTGACATTTGTTGCACTTGGTCTCGTAATTTTGATATATCATGTTGCATTTCTTCCACTTCTTCATAAGTCATGCTAGAGATTTCAGGTTGCTTACTAGGTGTTTGCATTTATTTTCCTTGGGGCACCAGTTACCCATAATAATTCTCTACTATGCCCTTTGAATTCCTTCAAAATAATTTTTCAAACCAAGCTTAAGCAAAAATATTAAAAAATCTACACACCTTTTTTCACTTTGTAGGAGCTCGATATTGCATCTGATGTATCTCTATAATTTCAGATCTTCCAGTTTTGAAATCACGATTTGCAATAGCCCTCTACGTCCTCTTTCCAATGCCACTAGTATGAAACAAATTGGATTCTCCAAGGAAGAGTTATGCCAAATCTCACACGTTGACCTGATTACAAACTAGTTCAGTAGAGAGAACTTGTACGACATGTCACTGTGTTAACCTTTGAATCTGAAAAATATATACAAAAAACCACAGTTTGTCCTCTTTCTGTAACTTCTTACGAAATTTCAGTCTAATGCTCAGAGAAAAAGTTATGCGTATTTCCCCAGGTAACCTATTTGGAATGTAATTCCAGAGTCTACAAAAGGCCAACTTCCTCAGATCATATCTCCGCATATATAGTGCGAAAAGTTCTGAAATACAGAGCCAGCCAAGGTTTAGAACGATTTCAAACCAAAAGGGTTTTTTTTAGCATCTGAAACATTACAGAAACAAATTTATAGCGCAAATGCCACGATGACCTGTTTGGAGCAGCGAAACCCTAGAATTCAAAGCTCTGATACCAAATGTTATGAAACCAGCTCACAAAAAGATAGAAAGGATAGATCAACACCTTAGAATTCAGCCTGTTCGAGGGGGAAACCTCTTTTACATTACAAAAATGAATGATTCTTAGATGATTAAAATGACAAAACATCCTTTCTATATATAAGAGTCTAAGGAGTCACAACATAACCAAGCTGACCTAACAATACTAATATAGAGGCACAAAAATAACAATAGAGGGATTCTATGGTGCATAGTAATAACAATATGGGGACAATAGGGGCACAACAATATTAATAAGGGATACAACTACAATATTAATGGGGTAATCACTAGTATTATAGGGACCTAACACCTACATTGAGACAACTCCCATAACATACCCACTCACATCTCTTTCCACTTCAAATGGTCACTACAAGTTTGGTAATTCTAGACCTAGTTCTTGAATGTTCTTCTTATTTAGCTCCTCGGAAGCCTTCTGCAGACCTTTTCCCCACTGGAAACTCTTGTAACTTGTTGTTATGGCATGGAGTGGTGTCGCTACCACTAAAAATGAGGATATGAATTTCCTCATGTACCGTGCTACCTCAATGAAACTCTAACCCCAAAAACATTAGTAGGCACTAGCCATTTGATGATGGCCTCCATCTTGGAAGGATCTACCTTTAGTTCTCCTCCACTGATCAAATACTGGAGATACACCAAAGGCTACTGTGCAAACTCGTACTTCTTTATATTTTCTAGCAAGCTTGTGCTTCTTCAATGTTTCTAGCATCTACATCAAATGTGACATATACTCCTCCAAGTAGCACTATATTCCAGGATATCATCCAAATATAAAATAACAAATGAATCTATAAAAGGGGGCAATACATAATTCATTAATCTCATAAATGTAGTTGCTGCATTACATAGGCCAAATGGAATAACTAACCACTCATAAAAACTTTGCCTGTTTTGAAGGTGATTTTCCTTGTATCTTCTTCCTTCAATCAAACCTGGTGATATCTAGACTTCAAGTCCAACTTGGTGAAATACTTTTCTTGTTGCAACTGATCTAGTAGAACATCTATCTTGAGCAAGGGGTATTTATTCTTGAGCTTGATTTTATTCAATGCCCTATAATCTATACACATTTTCCAAGTCCCATCCTTCTTTGGTACAATGATGATGGGTGCCCCACATTGTGATGTACTCAATCAAATGACACCCGATTACAACAGTTGTTGCAACTGTTTCTTCACCTCACTTGCTTCTATAAAGGACAACTTGTAGAGCCTAATATTGGGAAATGGTGAGTCTGGAAATAGTTGGATTTCATGCGCCACTTCTCTCTTAGGTGGTAACCCTTTAGGTTCTCGGAACACATCCTTGTATTCCTGTAATGACTCCTACAATTGTCATTTTTGTTTCTTAATACACCCCTCTAGCGATGCCTTGCATTTTTTCATGTTTATAATTAACGATTTTCCATATTTAATGAGATGGTACTAGTTGGCTTCCCTTATTAATATTTCATGGCACATGTAAATGTATGGAATTCCAAACATGACTCCACATACATAAAGGGAACCGCATATAGATATACTTCATCAATAAAATCAACACTAATAACAAATCTAATTTCACACTATTTTGTTACCTTCAGCTCTGAATTTTTATGTACCCATCTGAATGGATATGGGTTTGGATGATCACGAAATTCCAGCCCCAACTTCTTGACCAGATCTGCTGCAACGAGATTTTCTAGCAATCCTTAGCCAAACATAGAATCAATATTCAGCTTCCTGACTTGTGTCTTTATATGAAAGAGTTTGGTTAATTATTTCTCCTCTTGTTGTTGAAGTCTACTCAAATTCACCTCCTTATATATTGATGTAAAACATGATCTTATCATCCATGTGTGAACTTATTTCAACTTGGTTTCTTGAATCTGTGGCCATGAGATTTTTCTTCTTATTATCTTTCTTCTTGCTCTTTAGGTTTAGCTCTGGATGCAACTTTCAACACTTCTCCACTGTATGGCCATCAATGTTGTAGTGGTTGCGATGGTTTCTAGGATATTTTCCCTCGTATGCTATGGTTGTTGTATTTTTATATTTTCCCCCATTTTTCTTCTTCTTCCCCTTCTTAGAAGCTTCATGTTGCTTCTTTAGCTTCAATCCACTTCATTGCCCTCTTTTAAATCTTATGTTCTCTGGGTACTATGCATATACACAAGCTTCATCAACCGATTTGGGCTTGAACAACATCAATTTCTCATGCAGATGGTGGTGCAAAGCCCCCAAATACTTGAGAATTACATCTGGGTTAGTTGGAGATATACCCAACATTATAGTCATTTTTCTGAATTTTATGGTGGACTCCTGCATGCTTGGGCCCAGGATTTTCTTGAAGTAAGTCCACTAGATCCACTAGTCCTCCACATACACAACGGGATAAAACTATGACTTAAGGAGGTTTTTGAAATCCTCCCACTTAATCACTAGAGGTTCTCCCTCCAACTTAAGGGGTTTTGTCTGGATCTCCCACCACGTCAGTGCATGGCCCTCTAATTTCAGCCTCTCAAATGAGATACTTTTCCCTTCCTCAATATGATGGACACTAAAATAAACTTCCACTATAGAAACTAATGGTTCAGCTTCAAAGCATTGATATCACTGTGGTAAAACTTAATATAGACTTTTTCTTCCATTTTAAACAGCGACCATGATTGGTACACAACACTCAAACTGGGTTGATCTTTTTTGGGTCCTTTCTTTGACCACTTCTCTATTTCCACCTGATCTTTTGATCCCCATTCCAATTTTTCCTATGCATCCAAACCCCCATATTCTCCAAATATCACAATATTTTTTCTTAGGTATATCATGAGGAGTTTTGCATCACGGTTTATATCCACAACTTGTTGTTTGAGCTGCGGAGACCTCACATATGTAGCATCACAAGGTTTGTTTATGGATTTGTCACCCATGATTAGGGTTTTATGATTTTTGGCCCCGCCAATCTAGATCCCTGAAATCTCCATAAAATACACAAAGAAACCTACTTTGATACCAAATGGTCTGTAAACTACCATGGATATTCCATTGGACAATTCATCACAACAGATATGATAATACTATATTAAAAATCTGAGACTCTACACTATTGCAGTCTTATTTAAGTTCTAGATCTTTAGATTTTACTATAATTAGTGCATTCATGCAAATGGAAATTATACAGAAAATTAGAGAATCATAAAATAAGCTCACACACACATTAGACACAAGATATTCTCTTCGAGAAACCCTTCCGAGAGAAAAAACAATTGGAATATGAGGTCACTTCACTCTCTTTATCTATCCAGAAATATGGTTATATGCACAAAGAAGTAATGCATGTTCCCTATGGGCTACTATAGTGCAAAGATCCCTTTTGTGTTCTCTACCTCCTATCTCTCTTGGTTATCTTTTCTTAACTATGGAAGAAAGTTTTCTCAAAAGAATTGAATGCATCTTCCTCCTAGTGGCCCCATTGGAACACAACTCGATAACCTGCTAATGGTTAAGTTTAACTACATCAACTCTTAACTAGAGCTACAAAACAAGTGCTTCTAGAGTCTTTTACATAAAAAACACATGACTAGCCCATTTTTCATGAATAGTGGGGGCTAACGTAGTATCCTCTAAAACTATAGGTGTGAAAATAGGAAGGTCAACTTCTGAGTGACATAAGTTTTGCATACATACTTCAATTGGTGCACTTTTTGTGTCATTGGAAAGGTCTCTATGGGTAAAATACCATGAAAATGTGTTTTTCTAGAGCAGAAAAGTTTTACCCCCAAAAAAATTCATTTGATGCCTCAAAACTGTCTTGCAAAGTTTTAGAATTTGTTTTGCCAAACTGCGTGGTGCCAGTAAAAACGATCTGTGAACTTATTCCTCCATGTTTTCCACTCCAAATGGATCGAGATGGATGAAGAATAATATAATGATATGAAAATTGACTTAGTTGAATGTTTGCATGAGTTTGAGTAAATTACTCTAGTTTTACAACCAAAGTTAGTTCGGTCAAATGAGGAAGGCTAGTACAAGACAAGGAAAATGTGCTAGGTAAAGAGTTATCCTAAAGTTATGGATAATATCAAATTTGAATAGGTGATGAAATCTATTTTGAAATTCATGACAAAGATGCCTCTATTGAATAAAAATGTTACACATAGCCACAACTTGTGCTAAGACATTGTCAATTGGAATATTTAGCTTAGAGCTCATTCGAGTTTTACAGATCGTCCAATCTATTTGCAAGAGAACTAAGCACCTCCTCCATAGCTAATGAATTATTTAGGTTTGGTAATGAGAAGACTAAAGCACTAGAATTGTGAGAATAAATGAGAGGATGAGACAAAAAAGATTGCAAAAATGCAAACTGAACATTGATGTGGAGTCACTTATGTTAGAGCCTAGATTGACCTCAAGCTAAAAGAAAGATGATCCTAGGATAACTACAAACCAATCATAACCTGGTAGCTAGCCCTACCAAGTCAAGAGAGGGCAATCTCCTTTTGAATCTCAGTCAAGATGACTAGATCAGATATGGATTTTAGGCTAGGTATAGTAGCTCTGGGGTTTTTGATTGATTTTGTTTGGTTTGTTGCTGGATCAAATGGAGCCAGGCAACTTTGGGTCTGGGAAATTAAGTCAGGATGCAGGGTATTCTATGGGGCGAGGTAGGTAGGTACTTTGGCACTTGAAATGGAGTGAGATGATAGGTCTAAGACTGGTGAGGAGCTGAGGAGGGCATGCAAATATCATGTATCCTTCTCAAACAGTAGAAAACATAGAAAACTAAATGGCTTCCCAAGCCAGAGCACTATAAACAATGAATTCTACCTATCTATCTTGATATCATTCAGCTAGAAGAAATGAATTTGATTATGGAATACATAAAACATGTGAAAAACTGATAACAAAATAAGAAACTATGCAAAAATACCATACCACAGGTATCCCATAAAAATAGCTGCAAACTGCCGATAAAGGTGTACAATGTAGCTCAGAGCATAAAAGAGAGTCCAAACTTTTCTAATTATATAAAAAAACATAATATAGACATAAAATCACCTATGCTAGTCATCAGGGATCAAGACCAAGATAAGAGGAGCTATTACAACCATTTCCAAATAGGGACCAAGAATATATGCAGTGGAAAAACTTGCCTCTATAATCATGGAAATTGATTCATTGACCCCAAAACCACCTCAAACTAATGAATCTACCCTCTAAGATCATTTCACTATTACATTTACATGCCAAGTCATTAATTATAATCATAAATTCATCCATGAAGAGACAACAAGTTAACTTGCAGTGAGAATAGGCGAAAATTGGATTTTTTGGCAAACTAATCAAAAGTGCAACACCATGAGCCAAAAGCGCAGCACCACTTTCCACTGACTTTTGGAGGCCTTCCCCTTAGTCCAATTTAGCCTGAAATGGCTCATTGGAAAGGTATTCCTATCTAGTTTCTGGAACAACTTGAATTTTTGCATTTGAAGGTCATTTTCCCCCTCAAAACTCAAATCTCTCAAGGCTGCTTCTGTGTGTCCAAAAAGAGGTAGAGGGGTCACTTTTTAGTAGTTTTTGGACCTTTTGCTGACCTAGTTTTGCTCCAAAACTTCTAAATTTTTTTGGGATGAATGCTATCATCATGCCGAATCCAAATATATAAAATTTTCCTCCAACAAGTGATCCAAGGAAAATTACAGCACTGATGGCGCTACGCTTCTGGGTCGGTTTTCTATTTTGAAAATTGCAAATTTTGAAAAATGCAAAAAATCATAAAAACTTGCTCAATTTTGGCATGGGACACCACCATCAACTACTTTAATGGGATAGTGAGGCTCAACTAATATCTTCAACTTATCTTGCTCCTTTTTTCTCTTTAAAGCCTTCCTCAACCTAGCTTTAAGTTTCTTGATCCTTATGTTAAAGATTTTGTTGTGGGTCAAGTAATGGTAGGCCATATCGTGAAGCATCTTCTTATCCTTGTTGGCCTTGTCAATTAGCCCTTCAAGTTTTATGTTAACCTTCTCAAGCCAAGTTTTCCTATCATTCTCAATCTCTTATTCAATTGAAGTCAACTTAACATTAGCCTCCTTGACCTTTTGCCTGTTTTCTTTGATTATTTGCAGCTCCATGAGGATTTTCTTGTTGCTCAATTGTTTGTTTTCCTACTCTAAATATTTGATGATGAACTTAGCTCTCTCTAAGTTATCTAACAAGGATTTTATTTCAGCTTCTTGTTCCTTTATGATTATGTCTTTGACAATCTTCGAATCCTGAGCTTCGAAGTCAATAATGTCAATGCCATAATGAGTAAAGTGTTGTTGTGGCTCCTCATGCTCAACAAGATCAAAATCTCTTTCCTTCTCATCATCAAGATCATCTTCTTGCACCTTTTCCTTGCCCTTGATTTTTCCCTTGCTTTTCTGCTCAACCTGTACCTGTTTTGCTGAAGAAGAAGGCAAAGCCCCTTCCACACCTTGTGGAGATAGCATTTTCTTGTGGCCTAATGATGAAGGCAAGACCCCTTCCACACCATGTGGAGATAATACTTGCCTAGTAGCTACAAAAAGTTTCCTGGTACCCCTCTTATATGTCACAAACACTGACACTCCAATAGTTTCAGTCTGTTTGACTTTTTCATGGCTTGAAGGTCCACCTTGTTCATGATGTAGTGATGAAAAAATTTGAGGGCCTTTGAAAATCTCATGAGAAATGAAAGTCTCCCATGGTATGTTAAGGAGGCTCGGGTGGTGAAGAACAATGATTTTGATCAAAGAGTAATGATAAATTCTATTCAAGTATTGGGGGTATGGCTTCCTCTGTATAATATGTGCCATCTTCTCGATGTTTCTAAACATGAAGTAAGGGATATTCATCATCTTTAATCTAGTGAAATGCATGATAAGTCTAATGTGGTAGGCATACAACTGGGAGAACCTACCTTCACAAGTGAAGTACTTGATAATTATTTTCATTAATGGGGCATACATGTCTTCCAAAAACTTGAAGTGGAATACTCACTTCATTTTGTCTTTGTATCTAGCCTTGATCTAAGGCTCGTAGTACTCCTCCTCAATATCCTAACATTTGTACTAATTTTCACCCACATCTGGAATTCTTGTAGCCTCTGAGATGACAGTCGTTTATATAGTGAATGTTATTCCAGCAAGGGTTACTTCATTACTGTGCAAATGAGTCACAAATAGCCTAGCCAACTCATGATGAAATCTGACTCTTTTTATCATTTCACAAAAACAAAACATGCCTGGTGTTTAAAGCAAGAAATTGCAAGTGGACAGGCTTGTAAATCCCTCAAATTAGTAGGCTCCTCTATGATAATTCTTCCTCCTTTGTGAGGCTTCCTTTGCTTTATATGGCTCTCCATGGAACTATCACTAAGTGTCTCTTCCTCATAATCATATTCACTGTCTCTTTCCATTATTTTTCTGTGGTTGTGAACATATATGGTTTTGTATGGGTGATGATGGGATAGGGTAAAGGAATGTAATGAACAGGGTCAAGATGAAGGGATATGTGAGAGTATGATGTGTGGACAAGTTTTTAGGGATGAGTAGGGTTTTAGGGAGAGTGGATAGGGTTTGTAGCACTAATGGAGAGTGTAAATAGGGATTTAGGGAAAATGTATGAGGACAATGGGATTTAGGAAATATGGTATGTAGGAATGGGGTTTAGTGAATAATGGCAAGTAGATAGGGTATATAAACACTAGTGATATGAGGAAAACTAGGGTTTCACCTTGGAAGCTAAGGTTTTAGATTTAAGCATGTGAAACAACAAACTTGGAAAACAAAACCCTAAAACATAAGATAGGAGTAATGTACTTACTTGTTAGATAGAGAAATTGAAAGTTTTGAGGTGGATTGACAGTTTGGGAATGATCTGGGCTTGGCTGCGAAAACATGCAGCGCCTCACACAGGTGCGCAATGCCACTTCGAAAGCGTAGTGCCTATGTAAAATTACACAAAGAAATGCTACCAGGTGCACAGTGCCAACTTAAAAATGCAGCGCCCTCCTCAAAGGAGCAACACCGCTCAATTTTTTCCAAAAACACAATGACTAACTTGCATTTGCCCAATTTTGCTTGAAATCGACTCTTAGCTCTCCTTTAGGCGCTTTGAACTTCAACACTAAGACAATGAAATTAAAAATAGAAAGATGGATTTATATAGATTTCACGTTTTGATTTTTCTTGAACCATTTTTATAATCTATTTGCTTTTTCCAATACTCTGTTTGTGATGCTTGGTTTCTTTGCTTTGATAGGTGGACTGATGCTCATATTCTTTTGATTTTTTGTAGTGGCAGTACTTTGGCAACACCACCAGATGTCTAGGAGTAGCATGGAACTATTATTACATATGAGAACATTAAAATTGCATCAAATTTAAAAATAAAATATAAATGCTCTGTTTTCACCTCGAAACTAGTTTTGAGGTGAGAACTTCATTAAGCTTACAAATTAGCAAATTATGACTTTTCTTATCATTATTGACCTCCTCATGTCTTTGCTGACCATTATTAGCAATAATCACTGAATTTTGACCATGGTGGAAACCCTAAGACCTAATGAGATTGAAACCCTATGTAATTGATGAAATGAACTAAAAATAAGCATGAATCATTGACTGAAAGGTATGAAAGGAGGTCAGCAAGTACATATCATGAGCGAAAAACTGAAATAAACCCTACCATCAGTAGATCCATGACCTAATGGAATGAAACCTCATTAGAATAGGACTCCTAGTATGAAATGCAAAAAAGTAAATTTTTATCATTGATGGCAGTGTGAAGACACTAACACTAATAATTTATAAGACATTCAAATCCAAAACTAAGGATCAACCAAAAAACAATGTTATATCCATAAGTTGAAATCTATTCTATGCTCCCTCTTTAGATAATGATTACCTTGCAGCTTATACCAACACTTTTTCTTGAGCCAAATATCATCGACATGGTAGAGATTTATTTCAAATTATATTTGATTGGGATTTCCTTGTTTCACCTTGGAAATGATCCTCCTTCATTTCTCCCATTTGGATCATAATAAACTTTTCCTGGATTTGGATTGATAAGATAAGATTTCCTCATTATGAAGGGTAGAGTTAATTAAATTATTTTTTCAAAGAACATGATAATATTGAATAAAAGGAATGGATTGTGGAAATTGATTTGATTTTTGTTAAACTAAATATGAAATTGAGAATGAAATCTGGCATGAAGAACATTCAATTAGATGCTCAATTATATTTTCACCCATTAGAATAAATCTCAAAAATATAATATTTAAAACTCATAGGTTTATTAGATAATAAATCCAAATTCCAAACCGACATAAATTCAATTATTCCTCCAAAAATCAATTAAGAACCTCACACTTATGACCACTAGCTACCATTCCTAGTAGTAAGAAAATTATATAAACACATAATATACGATTTTTTTAGCTCGTGAATACTCGAGTTAGTTATGTGGGTAACAAAAAGATAAAATTTGAAATTTTTAATATTTATTATTTAATAATTAAATTTAAATTTTATTCAATATTTTAAAAGCTATAAATTTATTTTTATTAATTTTACTTTATTCATATTATAAAGGTTACATTATACATTACATTATATATCAATAATAATGGTACATTTCAGAAAATTAATTTCAAATATAATAATAATAATAAAGGCGTATTCAAAATTAATTGAAATTATTTTTAATATATAATAGATTAATTTTTTAATATAAAAATGGATAAAATCAAAGTTCGCAATCAAAGGGATTATTTAAAATAATAAAATAATATATGAAAATCAAACTAATTTTATATAATTTTTCCTTAGAGTAGCTTAAGGAAATTATATTTTCATCTAGAAAATAATTGAAAATATGATATGATTTTGCTGAAATTTGATACAAACTTTTGGAAGTCTAGGTTACAGTTTTCAAGAATTTTGGTTGTCCCTTGGGTTCTTGATAGTGTCAAATCTATTTGCACCATGAAAAAATGTATTCGAAAATATGTCATGATTTTGATGAAATTCAGCAAAATGTTTTGGAAATCTAGGTTACAGTTGTCAAGATTCATAATTTTGGGTGCCCTTGGGATTCTTGATAGTATCGAATCTATTTTCCACCATAAAAATATTATTCAAATAATCCCACAGTTAGATTTATTGAAAATAAAAAACTAATAATGTGAAATTTAGTTATATTATTATTGATATAAAAAATAAATAATTATAAAATTTGGTGATGGTGATGGTAATGATTCACTAAGACTTATATGATTGATTGGACCTTAAGAAAGTAAAATATTAACTAGAATTCTTTGACATTTTATTTCTATGATTAAGAAAAAGAAAGGTAAGAGAAGCACTCCTAGATCACTATAGTTTTGTTGAGCTAAAAACTTAAGAAGGTTGGTAGTGTGACAAATATTTTAAAGTTTAAATAAAATGTGAGTATAATATGGACAATCTAAGACAAAAGCATTTATAACCCTCGGATCACACAAGTGACAATCTCTTTCATCCCATAATATTTCAATAATTTAACAACGTCCAGTTTCACTGTGAACTTCATGATAATCAATTCTAATCTTGACGAAAACGTTATGTCAAATATATTTGACAAAAATAAGAGCTTTTAATAGAACACTTGATTCATCAAGCTATTTAATAAGTTTTCTTTTAAATCCTTATATAAATTAATATTAAACTAGTCTACATCCATAGTAATTTTGGATCTACCAAACGATGAGAGGGATTAAACTTCTCTTAAATCTAAAAGAGATTTGATCCCTCTTGACTTGGAAGATCCGAAGTTAATGTAAATCTAGACTAGTTTAATTACTAATTATGATTTATTTTTTTTTTTTCTAGTTAATTTAATTTTAGTTAAAATATGTATATTTATAAATTAGTGATGAGAAGATAACATGTCTGTTTATATTGAAGAGCTGGTCTCTTGTTACACAAAATAACTTTATATTATATTAGTATATATATATATATATAATTATATATGAAAATACAATAACCCAATAATAACTTAAGATGATCTATATAATTTAAAACTTTCAATAAAATAATAAATCTTAGTAATTAGTATTTATATTATTGGTGTGTCTAATTTAATAATAATTTTTTTATTTATAAAATTTATAAAAATACTTACATTATGAATATTACGGAAGAATTATTAAATATATATTCAAAATTTACAAAATAAATTTATTAATTTTTTGAACCCATAATATATATATTTAAAGTTAAGCATCTTAATTTCTACTTTAAAGGGACCAAGCGTTTTTTTTTTTTTATAATTTGTGAATGTGATTACTTTAGTAGGAATGATTTAATGACAAGAACTTGGAATTACTCAAAGCCATTATATTGAATGAGCTTACACTAATTTACTTGAATATATTCGTAGCTATTTAGGTGAAGGAACTTTATACCATTCATTTTAATGAAGGTCATATTTTTTAAAATTAATGACATATCATGGTGTTCTGCATGAGGAAAGCCACATTTATGGCCGTGAATAGGTCACAATGTTGATATGAAGATATATTCCTGCCTTTGGAATGAGAGATCTGTTGTTATAGGTAAATTGTTCTACTCAATTGATAGGGCTTCTCCTTGATCTAAATTTCTAATTAGATTTCAAACTATTTTGAGCGGAAGATTTATTTCATTTCTATCCTAAAAAAGATTACTTTTAGATGAAGAGGTGGTTATGGAATGAAAAATACAATATGTTTTTATCTTAGGCCTAATATAACTTCTCTAGCAGCATATTGTAATACGTATAAAATTAGTCATATATTCCTATGGACATTTTTAAATCCATAATCTATTTAAGAAATATTAGAACTGATAAGCATGAATAGAAGTAGAAAGAAGAAAAGTCTATCAAAACACTATTATCCACAATATTCCATCTACCAACTCGATGAAACATATAAATTTGTAAAATAAAATAGGAACCCTAACTTCATTGCGGAAAAGTCAGTAATAAAATAACACAACCTTATAGTAATAAAATAATACAACCTTATAGTCGTATAAATGACATCATAAGATAAATTTTTCAATATTTACGATGTAATTCCAATGCTCCTCTTCAAAACTGGCCCTCTTCTCGTTATAATTCTCAAAAAGTTCTCCAATTTGCAAACAACAAAAAACATTACTAAAATTAATTATTGGGTTTATAAATCCTTCTGTTATAATTGCCTCATGGGTCCTCTTGAATTACTTTGGGTAGTTACCATTATGATAATTTGAGATCTAAAATGTTTTTCTTAAGGAAAATAATAAATTAATAATTTGAATAATAAAATAAGTGTTATACATTTTTAACTGATAAAAATAAAAAATATTTTTTCAAATGTATTTTTGGTTTATTTCTTTATATATTCACTCAAATGTCAAGTTTAGGCACTCACTGGATGTGTAATTAAGTTCCACATCCAATGAGTTCTCATTATTCATATTTTTTTGTACACCCACCCAAAATAAATTGAAAATACATGTAAAAATTGTGTGAAATATGTTTTTCATTTATTTTCAATTTTTTCATTTTTTTCAATGTCAGTCTACTCTTTTGATGTGGAATTAATTTCACATCCAATGGGTTCCTACGCTTGGCACTTGAGTAAAAATATAAGTAGATAAGTTGAAAAATTATTGAAAAACATAGTTCTCTTCTTTTCCCTCCAAAAAATATTTATCTCTAGGGATAACATCATCATCTTGAATATTATTGGTTATTTTAAAGTTAATTTTGTTAGAACATTTTTTTATTTGAGACCCATTATGGACCTCAGAATTCCCCTAATTATCCTTTCAACTTCCTTTCTTTTAATTATTTTCCAAATACCATATTAGATAATGCTTTCTTTACAATACGATAAAAGTCAACCTCATGCCAATTTCCGTTCATACGGCTTGAACAAGAAGCAACAATTTTTTTGGACTGAATAAATTAATTTTGTCATGAACATGGGCAGCCTAAATTTTATGCCAAATGAAATACCTAGGATATGTCTAAATGAGCCCCATATCTCTCTTCAAGGATACATCAATAGAAACTATGTAAGGTACTAACTCCCTAGGCACAAGCCCCATATCTCTGTTTAAGGTACTTAAGAAATAATTTATTATATATATTTCCTTAGACGAGCCAAATATATTCCTTTAGAACTTCATTATTAATTTTGGGTACCATCCCAATTACAAGAGTTTAATATTATTCCCTTAGATTCATAATCCCTTTTGGTTTCGTATTAATCCCTTGAGTTTGTTGTTCCTTTGGGTTTATCATATCAATCACTTGCATTTATTATTCTGTGGTTGACCATGGTTTTTTTATGAAGTCAACCATGGTCCAAGTGGGAATTGTGATAAGGATTGTCTCAATATGAAAATAAATCATGGTCAATAATGTTTATTTTAGTCTTTATAGTATTAATCTTAGTGTTTATATATGTTGGGTTTATAATATTAGTGCCTTGGGTTTAATATTATTCCCTTGGGTTCATAATCCCTTTGGGTTTTAGTATTAATCCCCCAGGTTTATTATTCCTTTGGGTTTATTATTCCCTTAGGTTTATAATATCAAGCATGGTCAACTATTGACAATCATAGTCAACCATGGTTAGCCATGGTTGAATGTCACATTGTGCCAAGGATTGTCTCACCATGAAAATAAACCTTGTTTATTTTAATCTTTTTAATATTTATATTACGATTTACCAATGTTGGGTTTATAATATTAGTCCCTTGGGTCTAATATTGTTTCCTTGGGTTCATAATCCCTTGGGGTTTTAATATTAATCCTTTGGGTTTATTATTAACTTAGGTTTATAATATCAATCATGGTCATCTTTATTAATCTCTTGTGTTTGTAATATCAATCCCTTGCACTTTGATCTCATTGGTTTTTAATATTTATCCCTTGGGTTCACTAATTCCTTGGGTTTATAATAGTAATAAACCTTTTAGTTTATTCTTCCTCTTATTTTAAAATATTAATTATTAGGCTTTATTAATTCAACCATGTTTATTTTAGTATTTTAAATATTTATCTTAGGGTTTGTATACCTTGGGTTTATAATATTAGTTGCTTTTTTCTTAATTTATTCCCTTAGGGTCATAATCCCTTGGGATTTTAGTATTAATCCCTTGGTAATTATTATAATAATAATATAATAAATTTATATATTATTATAACAATAACACAATAACTCAATTATTGATTCAGGAACCATGAATTCGTAAGTGGAAAAGAAGGATCAAATATCAATGAAAAAGGACCTAGGTATTCGATTATAAGAAAATAAGTCTTTGAGAGAAATAGTGAGATTGTTATGAGTAGTTTATCTTTAACATCTTATAGTGAGGATAGAAAGGGATGGTTTTCATCTTCCTCGATCTCTCCAAATATTGGCTCAATGATCTATGAATGGAAACTTGAAGGTCACGAACAAATTGCAAGTGAAAATTTTATGTGTTATGGGTAATAGATCAAGTTACAAAATGCATAATCATATGATTTTTGAACTTAGTTAACAACCAAAATAGAGACAAAATACCATATCTGAAACACATAACAACAAACATGATAAAGGAGTACACCCCTCTCCTGGGCTACATCTCTTGGTCTAGCTTCCAATGTTGGGCCTCTTTCATTATGCTCCAAAATATGTGTTTACATAAACTTTTAGTGCTCAAAATCAAATAAAAAATGTCTCCAATGGATCAAAAACTATCAAATACCCCCATCTGGGCTCTTTATGCACCTCATTTGGCCAAAAATTGAGAAATTTATGCCTCTTACACTGTTTGTCCAATTTCTCATAGCTAGTCATCCAACAAGTAGACTTGAACCTAGCTTGAGTGCCCCAAACCCAGAATCGATGAGAAAACCTAGTCTACAATCCCAGTCGGTGGGTGAAATTGTCAAACAGTAAATTGTCCATTAACCCCTCAATTTTGAAATTTACGGTCATATAGGAGCCACGTGCCCAGGCACCGGGGCTAACTTCTAGCCCCCACTGACTGGGCCCCCAACATGTTGCATCGTGGTCATATGCATGATAAAACCTGGGCCTGGTGACTACCTATCGCACGCCCAAAACTTCGTAGGCTATGACCATGTGACATATTATATGACCCAGGGTTAGCCCCACTGCAAGCACCTAGGGATAAGCCCCTTCTACTCTGCGTTGCTGGCTGTATTAGCCACATGTGGCCCATAGCTAGCCCCCCACTCCATGCTCTAAGGGTAGGCCCCCTCCAATCTCTGTCGACTATCTCCATATCATATTTGTGTGGGTTGTGACCAAGGTTTGGGAATGGGGTTAGGCCCTAGCCCACGGTCCTACCCCGTGGTTCTCGTCGGTGCAACGACTAGGGCTAGGGATTAGCCTCGACCCTACCCCCAAATACATATGTGCTCAACCTTAAATAAACCTCGAGAACATAGTTAATTAAGTAACATGTGTGTTGGCATGTTGGTAAAGGTTTGTGGTTTCTTGGCAGAGGTATGTGGTTTGATTCTCGTGGGGTGCCCTTGGCCCTCACTCCAAAATTTTACACCTGTACCTAGAGGCTACATGATAGCCTCACATTGGCCCACATGGCCTCCACTATTAACCCTTCATTTACACAGTCAACCCAGTATATATATCAAAAAGTTTGAACCACCAATATATTAAAAATAATTTTTGAGCCAATAAAATTCCAAATTTTTGGACCAATCTGGAGAGGCGAAGGGGCAGCCTGCCACTATGCCAAAATTTCTAGTCACCCTATCAATTCTGCAATTTTTTACCCATTTGTGAATTCGATCAGAATGCGATATCAGTTTTGAATGATTCAGATTGCATTGGATTTAGATCACCGAGATATATATAATGGTACAAGTTTTGAGCTCTATCTCACAATTTGAATTTTGAACACTAAATTTATGCCTTGGATCACTCCTTCCCATTGGAAGCTTTTGGACCTCCAAAAGCTCATTTTCAATTCAACAGACAAATGAGGGTATAGTTCCCTCACCCTTCCCTTCTTAGTCCACTTGGATTTTCTTGAATTTTTACCTTGGAACCCCATATGAAGGTGCTTCACATTCCTTATTCTTGAAGTTCTTGTTTCTATGTTAAGGAGAGGACCTTGTTGTAATTCTTCAAGATTCTTGGAAGAGGAAACTTTTGTTAAATAAATATGAACATTCTCTCCTACGTCTTCAATCAAAGAAGACTTATTCAATTTCAAGCTCACTTCACCTTGAACACTGTAGTCATAACGATTCTTAGGTTATCTAGCCTTGCACTTGTCTTGACTCTTTACCAAATGTGATCACCATCACCATGAACCATCCCTCTTCAAAGCCAAAACATTATGAAACCCACAAGAAGATATTTTAGAACCAATTTCCTCTTTGTCAAATATATTTTGCATCTACTTTATGACCCCTGCATTCTTTAGCACTGCATCTTGTTCATACCAATGTTCCACATTGATGCATTCTGTTGCAATTGCACTTCATGTTGTTTTCCTCTTTTAGGAGGCAACATGTTATATTCCTGAAACATCTTATCATTTGGATTAGCAACCTCAATGAAATCAGATTTCAAACTTGATTCATATCCTTGAAAGGCTTCAGATTTCATCAACATCTTTATGTTTAATTATCAACAATGTAAAATTCTGACTAGTATTTACAAATCTCTTCATTTGTCCAACATTCACAAGAGCTAAATTCCACTTCTTTCTATGTTCTCTAACAATGTACTCAATCCCATATTTAAACAAGTGATACTTGTTCTCATGATGATGAAAGATGGTTTTTTTCATATAAGTATGGGCTTCCCTAAACAATACCACAAATGTCAAGTGGTACCACATCAAGTTTGACCTCATCAATAAAATTTGCTTTGACGGCAAATCTAAGTATGAATTTTCTTCTCACTTGCAACTTGACATTGTCACATATACAACCCAAAGGATAAGGTTTAGGATGAGGAATGGTTTCCAAATTTATTTTCTTAACTGTGTCTTATGAAATTATACTTTCGTGTGAACCACTATTGAACAAAGTATCTTCCTTTTTATGTTTTGTGATGATTCTAATATGAAATAACTCTATTCTTCCTCTTTCATTTTGAATTTCAATGGGTTTGCTAGAAGAACTAGTACTTGCAATTGAATCCTTACCTTTTGTTAAACACATACATGGTAGCAACAGAATATGAAAGATAAAAATGATATTTAATTTCTTATTCACAATGATACATATTTATAATACAAAGGAGTGACCCTTGGTTTCATATTCCAAGTGGTCCCTTGGACTCCTTTTGGTTGTTCAGCTTCCACACCAACCCTTAGAGGATTAGGTGTCAAAAATTCCCCCCTTAGTCCGAAGGGTTATGTATGAGTCCAAGAAGAGAGTTGTAATACAAAATGTGCAAAAACATTCATGTCAATGCTAGGCTGAATGTGCTCTCTGAAATGTTGGTATAAGGCGAGTGGTTTAACGATGACAACCAACACTAGTATGCTTAGTGCATTTCCTGGAACTCTTCCAAGTATGGCATGAAGCTCAGGTCTTCTACTAGAGGAAGTGCTCCTGATGTTTTGAAGAGGGAAACCTTCAACCCTGAAAGGGAGGTCTCACCCCACATAAATGGGAGAACCTCAACCTAAAAAAGGAGGTCTCAACCTGTGATGGTTTGAGGATGACCAACAACTCTAGAATGCTTAATGCAATTCCTTGAACTCTTCCAAAACTGGCAAGAAGCTGAAGTATTCTGCTAGAGGAAGTGTCCCCAATTCTTTGAAGAGACATCACCGACTGAAGGCATGATCACGAGCATCTTTCTCTCTAGCTACAACTCTAAATCTGGTATGGCAGGTTATGGCTCAAACTCACTTGATGTGGCTTTGAAGCTTGTAGATGACCATCATTTCTTCCCCTATTAGATACAAGGTGAGATGATGGAGAAAATTCAACTACAAGACTGTTCAATACTCTAGAACAAGTTCTAACATATGACTGGAATACCTTCTTGGTTGTTGATGCCCATTGCCAAGAAGCGATCCATCCAAGATGAATCTTTGTTCTTGCAGGAGGTTTTTTTTTTAAGCATATGTGTGAAGAATGAGTGGTTTTATGACAGTTCTCACATGGATGAATATCAAAATAGTGATCTTTCATATGGCCAACTCAGTCATAGTTTTGGCATTTAACAACTTGTTGTGGTTGTTGTGGAAGAGGAGCAGAATCTGGAATAGCTGAAAGTGAACTGTCATGAAGAAATCTAGCACTTTGAAATTGGATTGGCTTCTTGTAGTTTGGAATATGAAAGGACACCTTCTTATCATATACAAGACATGTTATGTTCTTGTTGTGGACAAGGTCCTCCCAAGGTCTAATAACCGACTTGAGAAGTGTAGAATGAATTCTTGCATCTGGATGTACAACTACTTCTTCATTGGGTACTAAATTTGAATGAACTTCAACAATATAGACTTGTTGTTGATGGTGGTTGTCTCAATGTTCTGAACAAAAGAAGGTTTGGAATGATGTCTATTTTGATGTAGCTCTTCTTGCGAGAATTGAAATTTGAGCTGCAAAAAATCAATTTTCTCATGTGCATTTTCGAGACAAATTTTAATATCAGAATGTGTGTCAAATCTTATTTTTACCATTCCATCAAGAGTGGAATGAATTAGTATATTTAGCAAGTCTAATGTATCATCAATTTTATACATTTTATGAATAAAGAAATGAAGGTTCAACAATCCTAGTGGAGGCTATAGCAAGGCTCTAGACAAATCCTAGCTATTGAATATTTCAAAAATAAATAATATCAGTTGTGCATCAAACCATCATTGAACATCTAATGCAGGCATAAATGTCTCTTGAATCATTTAGTGATGCCACCCATAGAATTTCCTTCTCCATCACACCAGAGGAGGAGCATGCACAACTGTTTGAGGAGGACTGTGAACTGGTGTATGAGGTGCTACACAAGGAGTGGGCCTTCCTCCTGGTATTTAAATGGCAATGAACAAATATTGAATATACATATGGGATAACACAATTGGAGGAGTTTTCCAACATCAGTTTGAGAACTATGTTGTCCAATACCGGACATTCAGAAACTCTGTAGGCGGTAGTTAATTCCTGAAATTCTCATGTTGCAAATGGCAGGAGCTTGGCGAACAATTTTTAAATATTTAAATTCACTTAAAGGCAATACCTGAAACCCAAACAAGCTAGAGGGCACCAACAACAGAAGGGAAACTCAACTCATTTTTTATTGATAGAAATTATAGCTCCAAATGAGACTTGGACCTTTGGCTCACAAACAGCTCAAAAAAATACAAGAAATGGGTCTCAACAGTGGGGCTTTATCCTTCATTTCTCAACTACAAACCACCAATATTCAGCCCAAATTCTCATACGGTATCACCGATCATTTCCTTTCTGTGGATTCTCCAGGTGTCCTCTTCTTTGGAAATTCTCTTCCTACCAAATATTTGAATTACATGCCTCTGTATACAATACCACTTCATCTACCATATTTCGACAAAGTGGCCTATAGTCTTAAACTAGAGGGCATTAAGGTTGGAGACAACCTTCTCCCCATCCCCAAGTTTGTGTTCCTGTTAGACCACACGGGCATCAGGCAGACCATGATTGACTCTGGGATGCAGTTCCCTTTCTTGGTTGGGGAGGCCTATGTTCTACTCAAGTAGGAGTTTGTGTGCCAAAACCATGGGCTTCTAATGAATCCCTTTGGGGGGGGGGGGGCGGGGGGGTGGTTTCGTTCCAAGGAGCACTAGACATCTGCTGCCAGTATCCCATTAGCTCGTAATTCCCACAAATGTTAACCCCCATGACGTTCTTGTTCGAATCTCAAGTAGAATTTTCTGGAACACATGCTCCTAGATAGCTGGAAAGAAATCCTGCTAGAAGCATTGGAACCAACAACCTAGGAATGGCTATGCAGCAGTTGATTCTCCAGTCCTGGGAAATCCTGGAAGAGAAGGGAGTATTATTTGGTGCACGATCTGCAGATTGCAAGTTGTTTGGTTTTCACTTGATTAAAAATTGAGTTGGTCAACTGACCTCTTCAATAATCATAGGTTTAGCAGTTGGAGAGGATATACATGCTTCAGTAACCTCTGGTGAAGCTAAACCTTTGGATCTCATTTCTACCCTTGCTCAGGACATGGAATCATATTTTTTTTATGAAAATTTTTTTGGAGCGCCCTCATTTGCATCCGCCTATGACATTTGTAAATGGATAGGAAGGTGTCTGTCAAAATAAACTTACCAGAATTTCAGCTTCACTCTCTGTCATATCAAGCATTTATTTGTCATTGACAGATACATTATGGTGACCATCAAAAGGGTCCACCTCAAGCTAAAGTTGGAGAAAAAATGGAGACAATGAGTTGAGGAAATGGCTATTCGAGGTATTCAAATGAACAGAGATGGCAGTGGGTGTTTTTCACCAGTGCTATTCAAGAAGAATCTTAGACTGGGGACCTGCAAGCCTACCGCTATTCTTGGTCCTCCTTGGAGCAACTACAATAGGAGTTACTACTAAGTAGAAATATTTGATATGAGAATATTGGCACAAAAAACATTGGCAGATAGGTGAGGAGACAGTTCTAACAACCTTTAATTAGGTGTGGGTGGTAGCGCTGAATGCCTAGGCCAAAAGTGTGGGAGCTGAGAGGACAGAGTCACCAGAAGTAACGTTTAGGACCATTCATTTATTGCTGGCTTTCCTAAACTTTACGCTGACTATGAGGAGACTAGCCATTTTTCTCTCTTTTCTATATGGAGAATGCAAATAGAAAGACCACAAATCAATTCCAAACCAAACTCAGATTGGAGAAGATATGAACCATATGATAGAATGAACATAAGTGACATGAACCAGTGCTCACAATAATCTCAACACATATATAAATAAGACCCTCATATAAAACCAAATTTAATGCAGGAGTAATGCTTATAAACCTTGAACTTCAATTAATGCACAGGGAAAGAATGTGTATACCGGGATTTAGTGGGGTAGAGAGCCAAATTTTGGTCCTGCATTCTAATGGGTGCATATTTCAGAGAGTCTAAATAACACTCTAGTCTAGAAACAAACTCATAGAGAATGACCACAAAAAATAGTGTCTCAAATTGGAGCACAATAGGAATTCGCCCTCTCTGATACCATGTTAAACAAATACATGGTAGCAACAGAATATGAAATATAAGCATCAGATTTCATTTCTTATTCACAATGATACATATTTATAATACATAGGAGTGGCCACTGGTTTCATATTCCAAGTGGTCCCTTGGACTCCTATTGGTTGTTCATCTTCCACACCAAAACTTAGAGGAATAGGTGTCCAACACCTTTCAATCCCATGGTTATGATGTTTGTTTCATCTCTAGAAACAAATCCTAGATCTTGTTGCATAGTTCTAGCAATATTTTCTTTCTCATTGTTATTAACTTTTTTGGGTCTCATCTCAGAATGAAGTTTCCAACAGTGGTCTTCATCATGACCTTATTTAGAACAATGTTTGCATATGAGATTTTCTCCTCGTTTCTTGACTGAAGCACACGTTTTATTTGATCCTTTAAACTTCGCTTTTCCTTTTGCTCTGGACTTGAATGACTTCTCACTAGTTTCTTCACAAACATTTTCCCCTCTTGCCTCTAAATGTGTTTACTATGCACAAACTTCATCTAGTTATGTAGGGTTAAACATGAGAATGGTGTGTATAAAGTAACTATGTAATCCTCCAATGTATTTGAGTAAATTATCTTAAGAGGAAAAATATATACCCAAAATCAAATATATTTTCCAAAATTCTTGAGTATATCTTTGTACATTTTGACCTTTATCTTGCCTAAGTTTTTTTCTAATCCATAATAACCTTTTGCATGTATGTTAATGGATAAAATTATCTTCTTATTACAACGAAAAAATCATTCCAATAGGATAAAACTTTACCATGTTTCTTCATGTCCTCTTGAGTTTTGTCTTCCCACCAAATAAGTGCTACACCTTCGAATTTAAGAGAAGCAATCTGAATTTTTATCTCATCATTGATTCTTTGTATCCTATAATACACTTCAACCTAACGAATCTAATTATCTAACTTCTCAACATCTACCTCTCCATTCTACATAGGTAATTCAAACTTAATATCAAGCTTAAGTAAAGGATTTTTACCATGTCCTTTTGGAGAATTTGGAGTTGTTTGTGAAAGGGTAGAGGAAGTAGAAGATGAGGTGAAGGTGGTGGTTTGTCACCATTCTCTCCATTACTTTTTGGAGGTTTGTCTCCTTTTCCTCCATTTCCTTTTTGCGGTTTTGAGCTCTCTCTACACAAAATTGAATTCCTCTCTTCATAAAGACCCTTTACCATTTCAGACATCTCAAAGAAATATTTTCTGAAAGTTCTTTCATCTTTAGACATTCCTTCACATTCTTCTTCATGTTCCATGACTAATGAAGCTTGAGGTGTGTCATTCTTCTTGAAACAATTGGAGATTTTATCCTTTTCCTCTTTTAAGATTCAACCATGTAAGCATCAGAAAAACACTTGCTAACAAAATCAAACCTTCACAATAACCTCATTCTATGATACCAAAATGATGTGTTAATGAAAACTTGAAGGTGATGAACAAATTACAAGTGAAAATTTTATGTGTTATGGGCAATGGATCAAGTTAAAAAAAAACTAATTAAATTATTTTAAAACTTAGTTCACAGCAAAAACAGAGACAAAATTCCACATCAAAAATACATAACAACAAACATGATAAAGGATTTTACCCCTCTCTTGGGCTACATCTCCTAGTCCAACTTCCAATGTTGGGCCTCTTTCACTGTGATAAGAAAATATGTTTTTACATAAACCTGCAGTGCTCAAAATGCAAAACAAATGTATCCAATGGATCCAAAGTTGTCAAAAACCCCCATCTGGGTTCTTTTTGCACCTCTTGTGGCCAAAAATTGAGAAGGTTATCTCTATTACAAGTTTTTCCAATTTCCCATAGCTAGTCATCCTACAATTTGACCCAAATCTAGCTCGAGCACCCCAAACCCAAAATTGACCAGCGAAATTGGCCTACAATCTCACCTGATAGGCGAAATTATCGAATAATTAAATTTTCCATTAACCCCCCAGTTCTGAAATTTATGGTCATATGGGGGCCACGTGTCCAAGGGTTTCGGCTAACTACCTGTCATCTCCGGTCGGGCCCCCAACATGTTGTACCATGGTCGTCTAGGCTTGTTTCCCACTTGGTATGTGCACCCAAAACTCCGTAGGCTACGATTATGTGACTGATTATATGACCCGGGGTTGGCCTACTACAAAAACCTAGGGCTAATCCCCCTTCTATTATGTTTTGGTGGCCATGTTGGCCACACGTGGCCTGGGGTTAACCCTCGCTCTGTACTCTATGGGCTTCCCCCATCCAATCTCCACTGACGGTCTCCTTGCCATATTCGCATGGATAGTGACTAAGGTTTGGGGCTAGGGCTAAGCCCTAATCCATGGTCTCATGCCTTGGTTTTCATGGGCATGGTGACCAGGGGTTGGGGCTTAGCCCTAGCCCTACCCCCAAATACATATGTACTCAACTTTAAATAAAGCCCAAGACCATAGATAATTAAGTATCATGTGTGTCCGCACATTGGTAAAGTCATGTAGTTACTTGGTAGAGGTTCATGGTTCGATTCTCATGGGGTCCCCTTCACCCTCACTCCAAAATTTTACGTGACAGCCTCACATTGGCCCATGTGGCCTCCTAGCATTGGCCCATCAATTACACAGTCAACCCAATATATATATATATATATTATATATATATATATATTAATATATATATATTTATTAATTTGAACACCAATATATTTAAAACAATTTATGAGCCAATAAAATTCCAATTTTTTGGACCAATCTAGAGAGACCAAGTGGTAGACTGCCACTGGGCCAAAACGTCCAGTCACCCTATCAATTATGTAATTTTTTGCCACTATGTGAATTCAATAATAATGTGATATCAGGGGCATACGGTATCGATTTTGAAAAATTCAAATTACGTTGGATCCAAATCACTAAAATCTATCCACTGGTACATGTTTCAAGCTCTATCACACACTTTGAATTTTGAGCACTAAATTCATTAGAGGAAATTTTACCCTAAAAGTGCCCATGAATTTTTCACATAATTTCCACATCATAATATGTAAACCAATCAAAATCGTTTAAATTTAAAAAGAGGTACATGTATATATTTTGGAGAGAAAAGAAGAAAAACTACTTTTTTTAATTTTATTTTCACTTATCTCCTTATAAGTTTACTCAAATTTCAAGTGTAGACACTCGCTTGATGTGAAATTTAATTCCACATCGAATGAGTACCCATTATTCATACTTTTGATAATACTCACATTGATCAAACTTGAAGATACATTAAAATAGTGCGTTCAACACACTTTTTTAATGTATCTTCAATTTTTATCAATGTGGGTCTTCTCAAAAGTATGCATAATGGGTACTAGCTGGATGCATAATTTAATTCTACATCCAATGAGTGTCTACACTTGAAATTTGAGTAAACATATAACAATATAAGCCAAAAAAACAATTAAAAAAATACTTTTCTTCTTTTCCGTCGAAAATTCATAACTCTTATTTTATTCTCTTTTCTTAGGAGGCCACTTTTATGCTAAAATTTCCTCTATTGGATCCCTTGGGTCACTGAGCATTAGAAAGATGTATGGAATTCATTCTAAAGGTAATCTTGATAACGTAGAGAGTGACACTATGATACTTCATAGCATGAATAAAGACGTAGAAGGTACATAATGCAATGGTAACGGGGAGTAAACCAATGATGTTTGGAGATCAAACTAGTCCAGATCAGATTCAATTATTGGTACATGATCCATTGGTTCAATTAGTGGGAAAGGGAGATCTTATTTCTATTTTGAAGATAATCTTGATTTCATTGAGAGAAACACAGTGATAAATAACAACATAGATATCAATTTTAGGAGTACAAACAATGAGGGAAACAAAGTAATATTTGAAAACATTGATAGAAAATTCATTGGGAATGGAATTGGTGTTAAGTTTCTTACAACTACTACAGCTAAGATGCTCATTGATTTTATGAATGTAATCCTCCTTGTCCAAAACAACCACTGGCCCTCCCTTATCTGCCATAAGAACCAAATTTTTTTCATTATTATGAAGGGATTTAAGAGAAATTTTCTCATCCTTATTTAAATTGGTCTTCGGGGTTTAGCCTTCCTCATTTTTAGGGCACATTATTGTCTTAATAATTCTTTGTCCTCAAAGGAGAGGCCTTGAATCCCATACTCAATGTTACAAATAATTTTTTCTAAAGGAATGTTCTTTGGTACAACAACAAATCCCAAGCCTTTGTTGAGAATCTTAATAGTTTATGAACTTAATTCTTGAGATGACAAATTAACCACCATCTTTCTAGGTTTAACTCTTGATATAATGTTGCTTCCTAGGTTACATTCTTCACTACTAAAAATTAACCTTTTATATAAGTTGATTTCAGTGCTCCGAGGGTCCTTGTCTATAAGGTTGACAATAAAATGAGATATTATAGAGTTGTTGTTGATATTAATAGGACCGATGAAATCGTGTTTAGGAACATTACTTCCTTATTTACCCATGCCCCTAATTATTTTTATATTGCTGACCTTGTTTTCAATTCTATCAATTTTTGTCTTCTTCTTCATCTAAGCTCCCATTATTAATATTCACTCTTTCAATGTTGACTGCATTGGTCCTAGAGCTACTTCCTTCTAATCCATTAATGTAGCTACCCGTGATATCAAAGTTCTTGACACTTGTTCATTTATTATCAACTCCAACATTTACTTTTTCATTATCAAAGCCTACATTGCTACTTCCAATGAATTTTCTATCAATGTTTCCACATATTAATTCTTTCCCTTCATTTTTGTACTCCTAAAATTGATATCTATGTCATTATTTATCATTGTTACACTTTAAATGAAATCAATCTTACCTTCAAAAAAAAAAATAGATCCCTCTTTTCCACTAATCGAACTAATGGATCCTGTGCCAATAACTGAATCCAATTTGGATTGGTTTTATCTGCCAACATCAAATTCATTGCCTAACTCCTCATTGTCATCCCCTTCTATACCAGCTAAGTCTTTATCCATCCTATTAAGTATCATAGTGTCACTCTATACATTATCAAAATTACCTTTAGAATGAATGTCTTACAATCTGCCAATGCTCGAGCCAATCTTTGGAGGGATCAAGGAAGATGAACAACATCCCCTTCTATCCTCACTATAAGACATTAAAGATAAAATACTCATAGCACTATAATTGTTTCTCTCAAAGACTTATTTTATTATAATCAAATACATGGGTATTTTTTCATCAATCTATGATACTACTCTTCCACTAATTGAATTCACAGTTCTTGAATCAATAAGCGAGTTTTTTCTAGTTTGGTTCGATCTCCCGAAGTCAATTTCTTTGTTGGATGACAGGTATAGGGAAATATCGATTGAATCAATCCTCGCATAAGAAAATTAAGAAATCTATAAAAATAGTTGAAGGAAATGTTTTCTCCCAAAGCCTTCAAACTCAAGCTCAATGTGGTAAAGTATTCCTACCATACATTCAAGGGGTTACAGATAAGATTGCAAAAAACTTGTGTAAGAAAGACATATTAACTCAATTCAGAACATCAGGAACAATAAAACAAAAAATTAAGCTTTTTAACGATAATATCAATAAACATTAGCTTCAGGAAGTTTATAAAATTGACTATTCTTGTGGAAACATTTATATTGGAGAGATAGGGCACTCATTACAAAGAAGACTAAAGGAACATGGATCTGACCTTAGGAAGGGAAGATCACACACTTCAACCCTTGCAGAACACTCCTCGAAGACAAAGCATCATGTTTTCTTAGAAATTTCCATGATTATCGCAAGGGAAGAGCATTATCAAAAGAGAAAAATTAGAGAAGCTCTTGATATTGTCAAGGATCCACATAATCTCAACAAAGATAGTGTGATCAAGATCAATGGAAACTAGCTTCCTCTAATCAGATGGATTAGGTATTCCAATTCTTCTCGGGTATAGAATCACAGGTATAGTCTTCTATACTTACCTTTAACTTCTTAAATAATTTAAATTATAAAAATAAATAAATATTAAAATTAAATTAAATTAAATTAACCAAATAAATTAAATTGAATAATTAGATAAATACGTAAATTAAATAAAACAATATTAATATTTACTCATAATTACATCCTTTATTTTTTAGTTTCCCTATTTATTTATTTTTGTTAATCTTAGTAGATCCTCCTTTTTCATTAAGTATAAAGAAAATTTACACCACATAGATTGGCTAGGTGGCCTCAACTTGCCTAGAGGGAAATCAAGTCTGTTGGCCACTTATCTGCATTGTATGCCATCTAGTAACAAAATATTTTCAGTCTTTCTATCCAAGCTATATAAGTCTAAGATTCTTTTCCATACTCTAGAGATCTACATACATATGTATTTGCATAAGGAAGTGTAAAAGCTATCCACTTACCTAAACAAAACCATTACAAGTAGGCTTGCTAGTCATGTTGTTAAGTAGAAGTTGATTCCACAGGAATTGGATCTTTGGCATACATCCCCAACATCATGTTTTGGATCAAGATACAAGGAAAGTGCCTCTCAATTAGACCGAGTCAAATATCCTGTTTGTGCAGTTGAAACTGCACCTTCTAGAATTTGTGTTTGTAATTCGCCATGCCTTGGACAATTACTGCCATGCCCGCTGAAATCTATTCCATAGCCTTAACTAGCAGGCTTTTCATCAACCAGTATAGGTAGAGGGTTTGATTGTATTGAGTGATTCTTCCCCTCCTGTTTCCAAGATCTGGGACAAGGGTTCTCTAATCCTCCATTTCTGTTTCTTTCTTACTCTCCTTCTTCACATATTCTTCCCAATCCTCTAATAGTTTGTGAATTTATTCATTAGTTCCTTCATGGTAGGAAAATGTTGCTTCACTTATTATCCTTTCAACATATTTCCTACCTTTGCATACCTTAGACAGGCTTGGTTCCATGTCCTTCCAAGTCTCTTGGGGACTCCTTCCATGGCCATGAGTTTTTTAATACATGCCATGGTTTTTATGACATAACCCTCTTCATTTCAACAAACCGTAATCCAGTTACAATTTAACATAATATGATAGGGAGCTTTCATATAGGTGGTAGGAATACATTGCACCAACCTGCCTTCATCACATCCTCCCCTCTTAGTTGTAGTTCCCGACGCTTCAGGGTCACAGGTCGATTCCCCAGAGGGCATTGACCCACAATCAACACTAGTGGTTACATTTCACCTCAAACACCGCCTCTGAGCCTCAATTTGGTTTTCTTCTTCTCCCCAGTTCCAGGTTGGTAAGTGCAGTCACTTACAAGCTCCCAGCTGACCCTAGCTAGAATATCCTTTACCCTCTACCCAGGATGTGAAAGGAGGACCCGACCCAATTATCCATCTATCCCTAAGTCCCATGATGCCACCGTCACCAATCTATCTCTGGTAGCCAGTGCCACTCCCTTGCTAGACTTCATGTCCATAATTCTCACCTTTCTCCATCATGTTGAGGTTCCTACCTACCTCCCTTCTACTACACATGACCTAAAGCATAGGTTGCCACCCGAAATGTAGGTGGACTAGCCAACTCTACATCCAATGCCCATCTCCCTAGCTTTAGTAGTAGGACCCCTATGAAATTCAAAACTAGACCCTCTATCCAGTACCAATAGAATTCCCATATGGGAAAGGAGAACTTCAAAGAAAAGAGAAATGGAGAGTATGTCAAATGGGTGCAAGAGATAGACACAAAACCAAGCACATGCCACTAGCCTACACCCCCAGCAGTTCTCAATTTTTCAATTCTCCCCCATAATTCCTCCCCTCTCCCTCAAACAAAAACGGAGAAATTCAACATTAGGAGAGCACAAAGATATCTAAGTACATACCCCTTAACCTTCACGCATAGTTTATATGGTTGTTGTTGTTGGTGCCAGTACAAAACCCACCCGTCGTACCAGTCTCTTAGTCTTCAATCGTTCCAATCAACACCAGCCTTCCCTCCTTCACTGGTACTAAGACCAATGTTCTCTTTACTCCCACTGCCACCTTTCCCATACTCATTGCATGCCATCATGCAAGGGGCCACCACACTCATCGCCTCAAGTGTGTGGGGGGTGGTGGTGCTATACATAGTAGTATAGACCATTAATCCGTTGTTTGAGTGCTTAACTGCTAGCTTGCACCTCGAATGAGGTCTTCCCTATTTAATTTTAGGGAAGAAGAAAAAAATTATTTATTGGCTCTAAATGAATTTATTTATTTTCATTAATATTTATAAAAAATCAATTAGAATAAATATTATAAATTAGTATTAAGAATTTATAAGAATTATATATATGATAAATAAAAATATTATTAGTAATTATTATAAATAAAAATGAATAATTATTAATTAGTCTATTTATAATAATTATTTTTATTTATTTATAACAATTAATTGATCTATTAGATTATTTATTAATTATTATAAATAATATTAAATTATTATAAATAAATAGATATTATTAGTAATTATTATAGATAAATAATAATCATTATTATTATTAATTAATTATTTATAATATTATTTCATTCATTATTTTAATAATATTAATTTAGGTTTAGTTTAGGTTTTACTATTTTAGCTGACGTTTTAGGTTTGAATTTTTTCATTTATTATCTATTTATTCATTCTTCACTTTGACTCTTCTATCATTCATTCATTGTTATGATGATGCGTCCTCTTTTGGATTTGAAAAATCGAAAAAATTCTCATACTACTGAGGAAAATCAAAACTATATCTCTCAAAAAGAAAACAACAGAAGTTTAAAATCTAATTTCATTTCTATTTATCAAAACTATTTGCTAGAGGAAGTGTGAGTAGCTTTGGAAGATAGAGGGAGCTATTATATTCACCAGAACAAATTTTCAGCGAAATATTAAGTTTCTAGAGTGAGTTGCAAGACCCAATGTTAGCTGCAAGAAGAGAGTGTGAATCTGCAGTAGGAGGCCAAGTTGGATTTTGTAGAGGAAACTTAGTGATTCCATATCTATTTTCTAGTTGGAGGAGTGAGGGTTATCTATTTTATTGAGTTTCACGAGTTTTTCCCAAAGATGGCCACAGCAGGAGTAAGGGATCAGGATAGGTTGGATGAAGCCTCCAACTTTGGCATCTGGAAGATCATGATGTTGTTTCTGTTAGATGAGCATGGTCTAAAGGATTTTGTAACAATAGCGATAACTATCCCAGTAGTACCAATCCAGTATCATAAGTACGAGAGGGATAATTCCAAGGAAAATAAGATGATCCTTGATGGAGTTAGGGATCACATCATCCCACATATTACAAAAAATGGGATAGTGAAGGAGATGTAGGACATCATAATCAAGTTGTACGAGGATCCTTCCGAGAGCCAAAAAATGATTCTCAAGGAGAATATGAGGACAACTAAGATGAAAAAGGGCAGGAACGTTATGTTTGATCTCACTTGGATTTACTCTATTAGAGATGAACTCATTGTAGTTGGATAGAAGCCAACATATGACGAGATAATGTCTATAACACTGAATGAGTTTACCCAAGGGTGGTGTACATTCATTCGGGTGATTTCTGAGCAAGACACACTTCCAAGATAACATCTAATATGGAGTGATTTCACGCAAGAGGAGCTCAGGCCCAACCTCGTCGAGGGTACTACCAGTAGTAATGGCAAGGCAACAAAGGTGAAGGAGGAACAAAATAATGTTCCTCTTGTAGGAAAAGGTAAAGAAAAGAAGGGTCACAACAAGGAGCAAGACTCAAAAGGGGAAAATAAGAAGAATGAACTATTGAAGACCAGGTATTTTGGATGTGGCAAATTTGGTCACTATGTCAACTAGTGTCCTTAATGGAAGAGGGACAAGAAGGGGAAGCATACAATTGCTTCAATATAGGTTTAGTATTTATCTTCCATATTGGAGGATGAATGTGCATTGATAACAAGAATACCTATAGGAGGAGGAGGAGTATAACACTCAAGTATGTCAGATTGGGCAGGGTCTGAGGGAGGATCATTAAGGGGGTCTAGATCTAGCTAAGGAGGGATTAATTAATAGATACGATCCATTTGCCATGAGTTCTTAGTTAGGATCATTACCGAAAGTATTAAAGTAATAGGAGGATCAAAGTGTAAGCAAGGCACAGTCAGATACTTGAGAGACAATTGCAGAGCTAGTTGTGAGGCATAATCAAATAGTCGGGAGATAGGTTCATGTCTAGTTTTAGTAACAAAGTAAATTAATAAAGTCCAATACAAAAAATTATATTGGTTTCAACAATGTAGAGGTAATGTAGGGGCATCAACTTAGAAAAGAGAAGTAGTTACACCAGGTAGTAAGAGAATCAGGGATTGTTTATATTGTAGATCAGTTCAACTACAACATGTTCCCACTGATCAATATGTGGCTAATACAGTCTCGAAGGACTTGGGTAGGGGAATTTTTTTCCTACTTCACAGAGAAAATGGGTGTAATGGAGAACACCTTCCTCACAAAGAGGGAGTGATAGTTTTTGTTTGGGGTAGTAGTGGATAGGTTTTCTAGTCTCTATGGTGTCTAAGAGGTTGCAAAACATGAGATATCTAAAACATAGAAAAGGTTTCCCAAGAAAGAATTGGAGACACCTTAATTAAATTAATTAGATATAATGAAATATTTCCTAAGTCTAACTTAGCAAAAGTGGTTAGTTGAAGTGAATTAATTAAGGGAGTTCTATTTTTCTCTAGAGACTTTCGAAAAAGTTAATTAACAAATTCAAGATGATCGTAGCCATCAGTTGAGATATGATCATGTTCGTTGAGACTCCAGCGGGAGATTATAAGAGCAGATCGAAGGGTTTGGACAAGACACAATTCATCATTTTGAGCAGTTCAAATTACCTAGTTGTAGTGATTAAGTAAGAGCATAGTTAAAGATAGGGAAGCATCAAGATTTGGGAGGAAGAATGTGGAGGAGATTAACTAATTATTTTCTAGTGTCCAAGAGTTAGGAAAGGGAGGCCACATTATCTACAAAAGAGATTGTATTCAGCCAGTGCGAGTAGCCTAGTTGATAGTGTGAGTGGAAGAGGGGCTCGTTCAGTGAGCTAGTGGCTAGATCTATCATCCAGATTCAAAGTGAGTGGACCTAAAGTAGTCCAGGAGGTAAGAAAACTTGTAGGAGGTAGATTCCAGAGGTTGAACAAATTTATGGAGGCAACAATGCACATTTCCCAAAGGCAGTGCAAATAGCATGGAGAAGTGTGAGTTGTCTAGAGATGGCTAGATCAAGTTACAGAGGTATACGTTTAGTCTCCATATTATTTTTCTTCAGGATATCAACATTTTCTAGAGGTTTTCCAGTAAAAGGAAACTAGTTGTAATTTCTCTCAAATTTCTAAATAATAACAAAACCCTAATTTTATGCATTGGTTTCCCTTAAGGGTTTTTTGAGGGACAATTGTACAAAAAGAATAGTGTCATAATCTTTCTGCATACGTGCATATTTTCTCAATTCCAGCATTTTATTTCAACAATGTATTTTATTTGTGAAGAATTGCAGTGTGTGTTTATCAATATTTTCCATTAACATAATTAAGCAGACAACTAAATTGCATAATTTATGAGATAAATTTCCAGTTGCTGTAATTTGTGGAAATTTCACAACCATTAAATTTTTTTATTTTTCATCGGCTGAGGCTAAGAAATCAAGGTGATATTTATCTACTTACAGAGATTCAAATTCTTTTTCCTTTTCCAAACCCACATCTTCTGCTGAGCCATTTTAGATAAGGTCATATTCTAGTACTAGAACTTTATTCTAATCATGGGATTCACCATATACATTTTTTCCTTGAGTTTTCTCTAGGTCTTCACACCCTTGTACTTCTCCTTCATCCTCTTCATTTTCCAAGACAACAAAATGATTTTCATGTTGATAAATCTTCTTCCTAGCTCTTTGAGATGAATATTTCCTCATATTTTGAGGACCTAATGTAGAAGGAGGGGCCCTTGGGGGAGACCCTAGCTCCTTTGGTGATCTAGGCATGTTTTTCCTCTTCTCCTCTTGTAGATTTTCTGTTAAAGCCCATTATCTTTTTTCTTGAGGCAATCCTAATTTTTGGGGACAATCCAGGAAATGTTCCCATACTTATGACCTTGTTTACACCTAAAAGGGATCTAATCAAAATCTACCTACTAAATGAAATACCAATTATCTAATGTGAATTGAATTTCTTCCAGAAGGAATTTCTCAAGGTCTGCATCTACAAAGATACGAGCACATATATACATTGAATCTCTTGGTTCTACCCTATCTATGTATATTCCCAAGGAATTTTTAGTGTTTCTCAAAATATCCTCATGCCAACATTGAAGAAGTAAGTGAAGAACTTTTAACCATACTAGAACTACCGAAGGAACATAATTCTCAGGATTAAAATCTAGGGTCCAAAAATCCAATTAAATATTTCGAGCACCCACGAAGCAAGGTCCACTCCTAAATATGAGATATTGATCTTCTTTAAGTTCAAATAAAAAGGTGAAGACACCTTTACCACATAAGCCACACTCAATATACCCATTAATGATGGGTCTCTAGTTTCTTTCCATCCATAGCCTCAAAGATCTTGGAGAAGGCCAAAGCCCCATAAATTGGCCAACCAAACCTCTTTCAACTAGAGTGATAGCCATTTATAGAGATTTAACTGGATTCACTTGCTCTTTTAGAATCCTATCTAACTTCTTCAAACTTCTCTAATATGGTTTTCAAAAACTTAATACTAGTTTTTACAATTTCATTGAAAGAAATGGTTGCTAGATATATTGATGGGGAGTGAGAAGGTGGTGGAGGGGAGTTGACCCCCCCATAGAAAATGTCATTTTTCGAATCAAGAGCGAGCACAAAAAAATACCCTAGAAGAGTTGAGCCCAATAAATTATTCGTAGAGTAGTGTAATTAATAGTGACATGTTTTTAGTACTACATTTTTCCCATAATTTAAACCATCCAATTTTTTTTAACCAAAATATGTATATTGTACATCTCCTTAATTTACCAATATTTTTTTGGGGGTTATCAATTTTTGAAGGCACAGTGAATACTTTGTTTGGGATTTATAACTAGATATAAATTAGACTAAGCTTGGTATTTTTACTGGGTTGGTGCAAGCTAATGATGAAGTATCATGATGTGTTAGTGGTATTGTAAACATGGAAAAATAGCAATATGTTAACTTCAATATCTTAGAGGTATGATTCATGATACTTCCACAATAAATTTGAATTTGGTGTAAAAATATGAAACTTGAATAATAAATTTGAATTTGGTGTATCATAGAATAATAAATTTGAATTTGGTGTAAAAATATGAAATGTATAAGTGGGTGGAATGAAAAATAGTTATGTATAAGAGAATCAATATGTTCAATTGAATACTCGATTAGAAGTGAAACTCTAAAAACATATATAACCTAAAAATTACCTATAACTAGAAAAGGAAATTTCATAAGTGAATAGGATATGTAAAAAGTGGAGGCAGGGACTTCGAACCCTTGTACATCATTGCCTTCCCATGGAAGGTATATATAGAGTCAGAAATAAAATGATTTAAAAGTGAGGTATATGCCTAACAAATAGGAGTCTGACTCTACAAATCTAATTTAGTGGCAAGGAAATATTCAACTGTAAATGCCTGATCTCCTACAGTGAAAATTTATAGATAAATGGCTAGCATAAATCTATCCATTATCTACATATCCCAAAAAAACATGTATGTCTGGACTCTGGTTGTGTGTGAGAGAGGGGAGATCACATAAATAATCCATTATCAAAAGAAAAAAGTTTAAGCACAACATTCTGTGGAGAATGTTTTTTTAAATTTATTACATAGTTTAGAAAGTTTGAAAGGACAAAAATGAAGCTTCCCTCTCGTTCAATAATTCACTAAGTATGCCCCTTTTCCAATGCAGATGTGGCCTGTAGAATCATAGTCAATAAGAAGAATATGAAAAGTAAGTTTAATGAATTGAAGTAAATTTGTTATACCTCAACCAAATGGACTTTCAGAAATTGGATTCGTTCTCTACAAAAGATGATATAGCAAGATCTAATCACATTTTCAACTTAAACAAAGGTAAATTGGATTCATGCTCTGCAATATATGATATAATGAGATATAATGACATTTTCAACTCAAAAAAAGGTAACTTGAGTAAGATCAAGCTCCAAAATGGTGGCACTCAGCTTCTGAGTGGTAGTTACTCTATATATATCTAGCTAGAGGCTATAACATAAAGATCATGGTCAGATCATAAGAAGTTCCCTTTAGTGGCAGATCATAAGAAGTTCAGACACATCTAGTTGTTGCAACAACTACATAGCTAGTGTAGATCTTTTTTCACCTCATATGCTTGCAAAAAGGTGGAACAACCCCCTCCACTTGACACAAAATTATGAGAAGTTCTAAAAAAATTTCCATCTCAATATTTGTGGGGAAAGCTAAAAAATATGTGGATGAGGTTATTTAAGTGCATGTAATATGTAGATACATAAAGGAAGCTAGTGGGGAGGAAAAGAGAAATATTTACTAGGCAAGGAGAGTTATAGAGAATTCAAAAAGCTAATGTTGATAAGGAAACCTATAGAAAAATATATCCCAACAAGGACACCTATATAAAAATATATCCTAATAAGGACACCCTCTCAGTATATGTACTGATGTGCAGTGTTAGTATCAAATTCCATAGCCATATTTATGATTTTTGTTACAAAAAGATAGAAATAAGCTTGAATATTAATGTTGTTAAAATCCAATTCGGAGGATGGAGGAATAGAAATGGCCAAGGAGAATGCATAATGCCCCAAAAATAGACGAGGAAGAGGATGTAGTGACTGCAGTTGAAGCAAACAAGAGAGCAAGAAAGGAGGCAATATGAGGGATTTCAAGAGGAGGTAGGGACCAGGATGACCTAGGTGATTCCAGAACCAAGGAAAATACTTTTACTTTGTGAAAGATGTACAAGATGAAGCTTGAAAAGTTTTCTTGGGAATTGGGCGAGAATATTTCAGAATTTAATGGGATTGTAATAAATCAGAGGTGGATCTTTTAAGTTGGATGATTGTGAAAAGTTGTGCAATAATAATCCAAGCACTTCTAAACATGGAGAAATCACTTTACTGGAAGAGTGTACTTTGCCAATCTGTGTTTCTTAGATACCTGATGCAGAAAATCCATTGAATGCTCAATATATGGATAGTAATTCTTTTGAACCAGTAAATTGAAATTTTGGTTATAATTTTCAGACAAAATATCCATCTAAGTGGTAATTGGAATTAAAAAACGAAATATTACAAAAGCTAGAGAGAGATGAGCATGACTTTTATGGGCTGGAGAAGTAACTTGGATGCTTGAATTCTGAAATTAAAATAGAGAATTTTCATTCTCATTGTTTTGATGTTCATGTATATTGATCACATGAAGCATTTAGAGAAATAGATGAAAAAAGAATTCTGAAGGATTTAACTAGAAGTATTAAACTTTAAAGCATATTCCTCGGGGTATATAAATAAGGATAAGGATAGAATTATAGTACCTTCATTGGCATCAAAGTCAACTAAAGTGGGGGTTATAAATCAATGCTTCATAAATCTGTCATTTCAATACCATAGAAAACGAATATAAGACAACAACGCTGTCATGTGGACTATTGGAAGACAAATTATTGAAACAAAGGATTTTGGTGTTAATAAGATGGATGCAAATTTGGAAGATGAGGCTATGGGAATCTAAAAAGTAACAGATGAAGATTGAAGTTCACATTCTTCTATAAAAAATAACTCTAGGGAAACTTTTCAATTGAGTTATAAAGTGGGTAGTTTAGTATTGTTTAACTCAATGCCTTTGCCTACAAATTCTGTTGGTGGCACTTGGTTATTATGTTCTAAAATTTCACAGATGCCACTATGGAAACAAAATTTTGTGGTGCATGAAAGAAATAGAAAGCATATGGAAGAAAATATTGTTGAATGGAAATGTTTTTTAAACTTCAAGGAGAAAATGCTTGCTCTTAAATTTAGAATTCTCAAGGAATGGTGGGAAAAGGAAAAACTTATCGTATCTCCTAGGAAAGGCCATGGAAAGAACCATCAAATTGATGGTTTTTTTTATAGTATGTTGCGTGCGTATGCCATGTTATCAATTCCAATCTTCATTTCCTGGTATGTTTTCAATGGAAATACATGAGAAGCGAGATTTCTACTGAATTAATTTTTATGTTGGAAAGGTTTGGCACCAAACATTTATTTTATAATAGAGTAATTGTCTGTTTGTCAATAAATTTGTCATATTTTATTTGACACTATTTGGAAAACCAAAATAGTGTAATGGGAAATATCACTTAAAGTGGAATGGAAAGAAGTAATAGTTGAATTTTATTTCTTTGCATCAATGAAATCCCAAGGGTTCAAAAATGTACCTTTCCTTCTTCATTCTTCCATGCTCTTATGTGATTTGAGGATATACATATGCTACTCATGCTTGGGAATGACCTGAGCTATTATGATAGAAAACAATTGATAGAAAATAGAACATGCGGATAGAAAATGAAAACGTTCATTATTATTCAATGTGCTTTTATTATAGCCTTGTAGGGGGTTGACAGTTGATAGTTGTCTCTCAACAAACTAATTAGCTAGCATATGTGCTAACTAAACACTAATTAGTTTTTATTACACTTTATTATTACTACATTTGGAAGGCTTTCAAGTGTTTGGGTCAACACAACGAATCATGGTAAGACCATGCCACAGTCTTAACAGTCGACACCTTTGTCAAACACTAAATATTTTTTAGTGGAGATTGGGCTTGCCAAGGAAAGGTTTGTCCTACCCTTGAGGTTTCCAGCATTGACTTGGTTCCTATCTAATTTCAAACAGTCATACATTTCCCGAGAAACTTTTGATTTTATGCTTCAAAGAAGCTATTCATAATTTATGCTATATATGCATTACGTGATGTGTGTAGATTGATCTAGAGCATGGCATGCTTTTCATAGAAGAATTATATTAGAGCCTCAATACTTGTGTTATGAATTTCAATCTATCAAACATATCCCATAGTGGTTTGTAGAAACTCTTATAGTTTTTGTTTTTGTAGCATTTCAACGAGTTATCATACTGAATAACTCCCTTTGTTCAGTGCTATCATAAACACAACTAGTGGCCGTAGGTGATTTACCTTGACTTTCAAAAAATTATGTTGCCTAATTCCCACAATAGTTTGGAAGTGATTTTATTCCAATGAACGAGATCTAATCACCGGAGAAAATGAGGCCAGGAAGATGATATTGTATGGTTGCTACCAACTGCAGTCACCTAGGCGTTGTGAGTTAGCGATCGAGTATGCAGCATTCCCATCTCAATCTTCAGATGATCGATATTGCAAAGGTGTAGAAGCTCTTATGTAATACACAAAAGAAATCAGCCAGGAAATATTGTGGAGTTATAAAATAAAGTAAAAACAACCTAGCTCTAATACCATTAACGTATCAATTACAAGTTGCTTCACCTCCTTGATGACTTGTGTTAGAAGCATATTATGGCTAGGACCAAAATGGTTGTATCCTTAACATGTTTCCAACTTTTCAATTCAAAAAACCATGATAATGATAATGATAATGAAAAAAAGGGACATTATAGATTGAAACCCCATTCAACGGTCAAAGGACACCAAGGGAGGTGCTAAAAATAAATTTTACTTCTTTGAGAAATTTAAAGAGGACTAGCCAAAGTTACAGTAAACAAATAAATAAATAAATGTGTTGGGGAGGTTATTATATTTTGATTTGGATCCAAAAATACAATTTCAAACTTGGTCCTAAGAATTTTTGTCTCCAACAATGAAATTGCAAATTACAATTTTTAAAAGATTGACTCCAAGGTGATTAGGCCATGTCAACCATCATAGAAGCCTCCACAAAAACTATAAAAAGAAACTTGCCTGCTCTCCAAAAGACAGAATTGACAAGCATATTTTTTTCTCTGAATTTTTGATGTTTGGGTTAGAGCATAGAATAGTAGAAAGAGGCCAATCTTCTTATCATTTTGGGCTTCATTTCTATGTTTTTTTGTGTATGGATATTCTCTGGAGAAGATGATGAAGTCATGTTAAGTCTAAGGTAAATTTTTGTGTTTTTATGAGGCTGGCATCAGTGCCATTCGAGGAAACCTCAGAGGATGACTTTCGTCCACTTCTTAGGCTAATTTGAGGCCAGTTACACATTTTTCCAAGATATACTAAATGCACATTTGAGGAATTTTGACCAAGGATTCGTTTGGACATTCTTTGGCATTATTCACTTAAGCATTGTGGTTATTTGAGTCTTGGCCCTAAGGCCTATTATTTGTCTTATTTGAGATACAAGAGCAACCTTGGTCTGAGATGATTTTATCCCTAGAATAGGAGGGAATTCAAATCACCTGAGGCATAGACCTTGATTTGTTCTATGGCTAAAATCATGTACATTTTTTGCTGGAGTATTTTCATCTACCTGAATGGCTAATTATTGACCCCTATGGAATTTTTCTAAGGGTGCTCGCACTTCTTCTTGAGGTCCATCTTGGTCCTTCAATGAAATATCATTGTGACATAAATGTGGGCTTTTGATCTCATAATACTCTTACATCCTTGAGACTGAGCATTTCTTGAACCAAGACTAGAGTAAGACTCTCTCAAGTCTCATTTGAAGGACTGATCTAGTATTATTTCATTGCAAAGTTTTAGGACTGTTCTGAAGCATTTCTAAAAGATTATTCACACAAGATTATTCTAAAATATTATGGGTGATACAAGACCTCTGATGGACTTATACATGGAAGTCAATGATTTCTTTCAAATCTTGGCAGAGCTCCCAACTTTGCCTAGCCAAGGAAAAGCTTTGAAAGAAGATACTAACAAGGAACAACATGTAAACATTGGCATACCTTCAATGGGTTTATACATCCAACTTCCATGTCAATTATGATCCCTACCTACAGAGAGGGAATTATGCCCAAGGAACTGATCAGATTATTCTGCCTAAAATGCTAGATATATTCCTATGAGAGAGCCTGAATGTAAATTCATGTGAAATCTTACAATCAAAAGTTCAAAGAACACAGTTCTTGAAATAGGTATCGATCATAACCCAGCATTGAATCAGCCAAAGATTAAAGTATGTGAAAATATGATTAGAGCCTAAAAATACACCCAAGAAGGAAAAGATAGATAGTGAACTTGACATGGACAACAGACCAAGGAACCATCCATTTGCACTATATCATATATTGAAGCATAATAATTTGAGCCCTCTCAATATGTGACCATTCTACATAGCTTAAATTAGGGCCCCAAAACCTAAAACCCATGAATGGTGGGTTTAATAATAGTGTTGAAAAGGCGCTCCTTTGAAGGAATATCTCGAAAATGTATTTCAAAACACTAGCACTCCAAGATGGAGAGTGAAGCATATAATTTACAAAGTTACAACTAGGAGGTAGAGTTTATATTGAGGATAGGCTAGTAAACTGAACCACTAAACCCTTATAGGAGATCTGAAATCTAGACAGAGCATCCCTAGAAGTATTAAAAATCATAGCCTTAGTCTTAGCTTAACCACTAAGTGTAGCTAGCTATCTCTGTAAGTTTAACCTGTTAGGATAATGAGAGAGTAGGACAACATCATCAGCCAAATGCATCAGACATATTTCCTAAAGAGTTTTCGTAGGTTGTATATGCGTAGAAGGTATGTCGTATAAAAGATCTTCCAATAGTTTATGTTAGCAATCATGGCAACCAACTGGGAGCTAAAAAATGGTTTTACATTTCTCACCTATGTCTTCCCTCTTTTTTTTCAAATTACATACCAAAAATGTCAAATAAATTTACCCCTTGGGCCCTTATTATTCTCATGCATCTTGTTTTTAGCTGATTTTGTAATCATAAGTAGCTAAAAAGAATACCAGATTTTCACAAAATGAGCTACATTTCATAATACCCGCACTATCATCTCTATAGGTACAATTAAGTGATGGATTACTATTACAGTTTCAAATTTCACAAAGGCGTCTTCAAATGACCCTCTCGAGTTTTTCGTGTCATTCAAGGTTTTTGGAGGATACTTTGGACTCAGAAAAAAAGAGTCTATATAAGCATGAAAATGGATTTACAATGACAAGACTATTATTAGAACAAAAAGAAAACAAAAAACAAAAACAAAAACAAAAAACAAAAAACGAAAAAAACAAAAACTATACTCTAGTCCAAAACCAAATAGAGACAAATAAAAAGAGAACCCTAGATGAGAAAAAATTATGTGCCTAGTAGGAACAAAATGAAGGGTTTTGGAAGTGAATGATTGGACATCCATCCAAGAACCAAAATGAAATATTGAATTTTTTTTATTTGCATAATTACACAGCTTGAAGGGAAGTCATAGGCAAGCGAAGACTAACTGAGGAGGTGAAGAAGACCATAAAGAACATTACTTAGATTGATTAGAATAGGACAAGATGGATAGTTGATGTTTGTATTCTAAGACTGGTTTGTCTGAATATAAAAGACAAATAATAGCCTCTAGCCATTCAAAACACTAGACGATCATTGTTGTAATTGATTTCTTTCAAATTACTTCTAACATTACTATCATTGGATGGGTTCCCTAATGAGTAGGTCTGAGTGTCAAATAACTCATAAAGGGTAATAAAGACTATATGGAATGATTAGAACAGGAGTTGGGGTTAACGTAGTTGAATTCATTGATAAGGTTGGATAGAAATGCAAATTACTCTTGTATGGTGATCATGTTATTCATTTGTTTCAACTTTCAAATTTATTCCCTTTTTCTATAGAACCTTAGCATTTGAAAAATTTTGGATTATAATGTTTACAATCCCAAAATATTGCAAAGATTGATGCATGTTGATTTCTTAAGATAGTGTATTGACCAAAAGATGCATGAATACATTTCTGATAGGGAAGCAAAGAAACAGTGAGGAACCTTTGCATCCAACGAGCACCTATTTTCATTTTTAACCATCTCCATGGATGTTTTCTCTCGCTCTTCTAACCTACCAAAAAGAAAAGGAAATTAATCTCAAATCATCAGATCATAATTAGTTTGTATGGAAAAATATAAGCTCGAGTTCCATTTCCAATATAATAGCCCTTATAAATAATTATCTATAGATATTTGTTTAACAATTTCAACCTCAAAATAGTGGCTTCCTTCTCCTCCAAATCTTGACAAAGCTCAATTTTGAACTACTTTACCTAATGAATGAAAATAATATGATAAACAAAATTGGGATCAAACATGTAATTCTTCCATTATTAATTACTATATGCCATTTTATTAGAAGAAAATTGAGATTTTATGCATCTTTCCTTTCACACAATACATGTATAGGAAAATAGAATATTCCATAAAAAGGACTAGAAATTCCAATAGTTACTTAGACTTATCATCAAATTTACACAAACCATGGGTGTGACCAAAACCGGAAAAATATTTTAGTGTGCTTGCGGCACTCATCCCAAACTTACGAATCAGGGAACCAGAACCCTCAACCTAACCTTTTTTTTTACAAGCACGTCTTGCAAATATCTTTGAGATCTCCAAAGTTTTCTAGGTTGCCAAATTTGTCCAATATTTCCAGAACTCTTGAGGTTTAAGTTTATTTTTCTGATATTTTCAATATTTTCCCCAGTATCTTTAATAAGTTTCTTTTCAGAACTTCAACAATATATTCCCTAAAATTATGTTTTCAACAATTATATATATTGAAGAAAAAAAGACAAAAATAAAATATGAACTAAAGTATATCAATTGTTTAGCTTTCATACACATGTTCGTAAATGAGATAAACAATAAATTAGAAACACTAAACTAGTAAATATCAGATATCATACGCATCATTTTCTGATATGAAATCAAATTTAATTTTCAAATTTCTTACGTAAATAAAATTTAAAATTTTGTAATTTAAAATCAAATTTCAGATTTTCATCTCAAGGTATTCATAAATTCTATATATATCAACCAAGGCCCACATAATAATATCAAATTGAAATGTAAATATCATAATATCTCAACACATCAATGATAAAGTTGAAAACTTCAAAGAACAAAAAAAGAGATTATCTAGAAAGATCCATGAGTCTAGGAAAAAAGACTTGGAATCATAATCTAGATAGTGAGACTAATTGGACAAAATCCATTTCCCTCCACATCCTCTAATGGAACTGTTACCCTCATTTCAGCAAGGGTACCTATAGCCAATTTTTCCTTTTGGGAAGCATGATTGTAGTCCTAGAAAATCCAAATCGTAGACTTGTAGACCATGTGATGTTATGTATTGTGGTGTCCTATGCCTATCACTGTCTACCATACCCAATCTACTTACACTCCATTTTTATGTTCTTTCGTCCTGAATAGGAATGGAGGGATTAGGAATGGCATACTTGGACACATGCTTTAGAGGAACCTTTGGTCTTGTAGCAATGATCACTATTTGTAGTCTAGCCGATATCTTGAGCGCGCCTATGTCCCATCCACATGGTCACATGTCATAGATTCTATATGCAATCTCTAGTCGTGATATATCATTCATGTTACAATTCTCAACATGGCAGACTCACATTTTACAACATTTCACCTTCCCCAAGGTAGTTTACAAATCCCAACACATAGGATCCCAAGGCTCAAGAGTCAAAAAAGACTCAAATTTCTCAACATAATTTTTACTTTCCATGCCACATGGAAATTTTATCAAAATGTCAAGGCACCAAGGAGATATGCCCAATCAAAGATGGTTGTACTCGTTTTGTGACACGGGTGGGCTTGAAGAAGGCATATTGAGGTCAATCCTTGGTCAAATGAGGCAGGTGATATGTTAAAATTCATCGACCATTTTTTGTCCAAGCAACCCCATGTGCCCAAATTGGCAAAATCAACCTTAAAAGACAAGTCCTGGCACATCTCAAGAGATATTTTAAGCAAGGAAGGCAAGTCATTGGGCCTCCTAAGGAATCTAAAAATTATTTCAAGTCACTTCAAGCCAATTCCAAATGGAACATTGCATCTCTAAGGAAAACCATCATCCACCTAAGTTTGGGTCACTTTATTTACTGGTTGTTTTATGACCCATTTTCTAGCTTGGACTATAAGCAACAGATTATAGAGACATTGGAGAAAGCCATAGTTTTCTCCCAGTGGATGAGTATGCCATATTTTCTTCAGGTTCCTATCAAAAAATCATGCATATGACATAGAAGGTTGGATGAAAGTTGGAACTATGTCTATAATAGCACAGGATAAAGCTGTGAATGATTTCATGACACTCCCTAAGGTAACTGTTATTGAAATGTCCCAGGAAGTTGCGAGTCTTGGTCTCAACATGGTTGCTGCATGCTATGTTCTTCTACTTGATATTTCATGGAATCCAACAACTAAAGACAAGCCTATTGATAGAACACATAAAATTGTACAAATGCGTCACGTAATGGTTTCCCTATTTACAATTAAATATATTGTGGAAGATCGTATTTTAGCACTCTAGTAATGGAAGTGAGAAATGCTCGCATCACCATTTAGGGAGGATGGAGCTAGTGGCCATCAAATATGCCTTATAGAGGAGGAATTGATACATTTATTTATGGTTTGAGAACATTGGTCTTATTTCATGAAAGGAAAAGTGATTGAGGAATATAGAAAAAGAAGCAAAGCTACAAGTTTTGAGATAATTTTGGAATTTCATGGGAGAAAGTTATACATGAAAGTGAATTTCCATTGGGTTGCTAAGACTACACTTTTCGAAGACCACTAGATGTGTATGGATTTTTTCCACAATTTGTTTTGAGCTTTTAGGAAGGAGCCACCCTTCAAGTAGTTTCCTGCATGTTCTAACAATGTTGGATTCCATTTTCTAGATAGAGTTGTAGATTTTGAGATGTGTTTGGCTCTATTTCAGCATTTGGTGAGCCTAAGGTTTTAGCTTCCCTTTCCTCCTTTTAGAAACATCTTGTTCTCATTCATGTTTGCTCTTCCCTTAACACTTTATACTCCTAACCTCAATTAAACCTAAGTGCAGGAGTAGCCCTCCTACTGAAGCAACTAAAGTGTGCATAGTTTATGTCTTCACTTTCCTAGATCCAGCCCCCCCAAGAGAAGTAGTCCCCATCCCCCTCAAGACATTGGGTTTCTCCTATGGAAGGTTGCTCAGAGGTGATTAATGCAAGACTTTTTGCAATGATAACAATTTGTTTTGCATCCATCAGACAACCTCCCATAGAAGAACTAGGAAATAACATCATGGACTATGACAATATCTTACAATGTCCTTTAACTATCAAAATTGATATTATTTTGTAGGAAGTCGGTGGGCCTCACAGTGTGTGAGAAGAGTGAGCAGGTCATAGATTAGTTCGTTTTTGTGAGTACAGATCCCAACTGTGATGTTATGGATTGAGATGTTTGTTTGCATCTTTTTAAAATGTGCTCCATTTTCTAATGGCTGTTAATCTCTCTGGGATAGCCTTTTAAATATTAATTTGAGAAAAAAAATTCTTTATAGTTTGTAATCCCTATGGGTGCGCTTTAAAACTTTTTACTATCTATTATGTGTTGTTATCTGAGCTAAGCACCCTTTGTGAATTCAACCACCGGATAGGCCAACAAATATAGTTAGTTTTTTTGAAGAGTCAGAGAAACCATGAGTACTGCTAGACTTATTAAGTGTGTGAATTGGGGGATGGTGTTGTGGGAAAAACTTGCATGCTTATTTCCAACACAGGAAACACATTTCGAACTGACTATGTACCAACAATGTTTGATAACTTCAGTGCAAATGTAATGGTGGATGGAAGTACAACGAATCTTGGCCTCTGGGACATGAAGGGACAAGAGGATTACAACAGGTTAGGTCCCTGAGTTATAGAGGTGCAAATGTCTTCCTCCTGGCTTTCTCCTTTATCAACAAGGCCAATTATAAAAATATTTCCAAAAAGTGGATTCCAAAATTGATACACTACGCACCATCTGTCTATCATTTTGGCGGGGACAAAATTAGATTTAGGAAAAGACAAATAGGTTTTTGTTGATCATCCTGGAGGAGCCCCAATCTCAATAATGCAAGGTGAATATTTGAAGAGGAAAATGGGGGCTACAGCATACATTGAATGCAATTCTAAAACACAACAAAATTTTAAGGTTGTTTTTGATGTCTTAATCAAAGTGGTTTTTCAACCACCAAAGCAAAAGAAACATAGAAACAACAAAAGAACATGATTTATTCTTTAAGGGCTTTATCTATCTTTGTCATCTACAGAACTTTACAGTGAATTATTTAATCAAAGGATGGCATAATATTTCCCAAGTATTTATGATTTGTTACTCTATGTATAGTATGTTGAATTTATTGTAAAGCTAGATGCTCTGGCAAAAGGTCTTGGTTTTTTCATTTTATATCATTGCCTATGTGGTTATGGAGGATTGTTTTGAAATGTAAATGAAAGGTCCTAATCTTTTTCATTTTATATCATTTTTTTTTGTGGTTATGGAGGACTATTTTGAAATGTAAATGAAATTTGGGTGTACATGCATAGGATACTATGATGAGAGTGGTCAAATATGTTTTTTACCATATGAGTTCTCAATTGCAGTTGAAGTCATACTACAAAGAATCATGTTCAAGGAATGGAGGTGCTCTGCGCTTTGCCCTGTCAGAAAGCCATGTAATTTTTTATTACCGAGTTTGGCCATATTGTCTCAACATGCTAGATTTACTTTAGTATATAAAAGATCATAGAGTATTTGGTTATTCGACTCCTTGCAAAATATCTACATATTTTTTTTAATGTAATTTCTACTTATAATTCATAGGTTTTTTAAGTATAGTCTACTTATTTTCATAACTTAATGGGTTTCATTGATCCAAAAATAGACAACGATTAAATGGAACAGGATATTACTAAAGGTGGCATCACCATTGGGGCTCTACAACATGGGGCTGAGTGAGGTGCAAAGGATTCTCGCGATGACCATGGCTACTGTAACGTTGGCCTTCTAAGCATCTAAGTCTCTCATTTGGATTTTCTACACTTACTCCTTCAATATGATAAATGGCCTCTCAAACTCATCAAATACCAACACCATGCATCCAAGCAGTAACAAAATGTATCATAGAGATTAAAGCCTAAACATACAAGTCTGGATGCAAAAAAATAGTGGATGTTGAACCAAAGACCTAAGATGTGTGTACTCCTCTCTGCATCGAAGACTGAAAATGGGGGAAATGGAAATGAGGTAAATGCAGTGAAGTTAAATATGAAACATACCTTGGCACCATCAACGAACTAAAAATTGGATGGGGTTCGATACTGGGTTTGCTACTGGTAAAACCCTCATTAGTAAATCTCTTCATTCTAGTTTTTGCTCCCGCCTGTGATCTCTTCAATATAGTTTTCACTTTTTCCTGTTGAAAAGTGAATAGACACTATTGTTAAGTGTGAAGCCAAACTGACTCACACTATGCTAATGCCAGCACCGACTCCTTGACACTTTGTCATCCCAGTTGTCACTACCACACTCGCACCAAACCTACCACACGGCCATTTGTTTCTAGATCTTCATCTAAATCACATGCATGATTCAAGATCCTCCTTCAGCCTCTATAAATTTTTATTTTCTTAGCCTAAACTTTAGCCTCTATAAATTTCTATTTTCTCATCTTGAGCAAGGTAAGCTAAGGCCCAAGCCTATTGTGTAATATGAAGTGATTTATCTTCTCCAGTTATTTGATTTCTTTTCTGCTGTCAATTTATCTCTTCTATTGTCTATGATTGAGTAATGTTTTTGCTGCTCCATTGTTTGTGATGTTTGTCTATTGCTAGAAAAGTTTTATTTCTGCTATGTTTCTTCAAGCTAACATCAATTTTTTTTTTATATGAACATGATAATTGAGTTCCAAATTCTAAATCTAGAGAGTCTTGTAGATACTTGACGATGCACCTTCACAGAAAAAAAAGAACCATAAAACATGGCAGAAACTATGGCACCCTTCATTTTGCATTTGATATGGCCATGATAATTGAGTTCCAAATTCTGGAACTACAGAATCTTACAGAGACACGACTATGTAGGTTCACATGAAAACAAGAGCATCACACCTATCTGAAGGTCATATACATTATTATTGACAGATAAAGCTAAATTCAAATTAGACTGACTTGACAAGACCATCAGGAACTAAATATATTCCCCCACACAATAGAACCATTTGTAGGAATTAATAGCCTACAGCCATGTTGGATTCTCTAAAGGAGAGACAACGACTTTAATCTGTAAGTAGTTATTGAGACTGTAGATACCCTTCGCTCTTCCAGTGCCACTCATTTTATGCCACCAAAAGGTATACCAACATCAAAAATGTCAAAGAAATTAACCCAAATTGTTGACACATAATGCCTGAGTAAGAGTATTCGCGGTCTCTATATTCTTTGTAAACACTCATGTTTCCAACCCGTAATGAGTATAATTCAACCACTTTATTACTTTGTCTAGAGTTCTATACAAGATATCAGCAAATAGTATCCACCAAAAATATAGTTGTTAAATCAAAATTCAAACAGACATTATGAAATCAATATCTTTGGAATCAATTCATCCATCACCTATACTTGAATTTTATAATTGATTGTACTGGACCAAATACTTCATCAGTAGCTATGGCCATGTCATCATGTTTTTGTCACATAAACAAAGGTAAGATAAGTATTGTAACCCCATTCATGTTAAGCAGTAAAGGAAAATTTATGCTCGAACTAATAATGCCCTCACTCCTACTACTTGTTTCTAGTTCCACCAGTTAAAGACAGCAACAAACAAATCTATAATTATGTCATCTCAAATATATATGGATTTTAGTCATCTTTGAGAGTTAAAATCTAGTTTAGTGTGAAAAAGAAGAACCAAACCAGTAAAAGGTAAGGATTTTCATAGCTGATTGGGGAAAGATTTGTGGAATTGCAATTATCCCCAAAATGTTATTCCCATACCTTAGCTTCTAAGAAAATGGTAGGCATAATATAGAAGCCCTTGGTACCAATTTGGTTGCCCCCCATTACAAGTTTTATGCCACTCTCGCTCCCAGCCTTGATATAACTCATAACCTTGTTAAATTGATCCTGGTCAATCTGTGGCATTTCAAAAGAAATTCTCAACAATATCAACATAAGGCCACCCAAAACGTAATGAATCTTTAGATTTAAAAAAGAATACTTTCTACAAGCAAAACATCCTTTGAATATCTTAATACTTCCGAACATGCTAGTAGTAAAGTAGTCATGATTTTTTCATTTATGGAATGAGAAGTTCACAAATCGAGCTTTGTCAATTACCAACTAGAGAACATACTAAAGAATGAAAAAATGGTTATGATGGGCATTAACATGGTGCAAGTGCAATGCAAATTCAAGGAAAAAGGACCAGTCAAGGTCTCAATTTAAGAGTTAATCTATTGCTCCTGCAACAACCAACTTATAAATAGACCAAGAAACTTGTGTGGCAGGGACCACCAGCAATTATACATCATAGTGCTCAACATTTTCTTCACAAGATAGCATTTCCTAGAACATTTTCAGACAACAAGCTCCCTTCTCAAGTGTAGTGACCTTTATTTCTCTTTTTGTAGTGAACCATGATATCCCTCAAAGCACAAATAAGAAGCTGACTTTCTTATTCAAAAGGACCCATTTGTGCATTACTGATTTGATTATCATGCTTTTAGTTGCCTATTAGTTACATGCAGACAAGAAAATTTTCTTTGTTTTCTCTATTTTTGCATTAATATAGGTATTCAATGCTTAAATAATGACCAAAAAATAGCATACGTGAGGACCTCGCTCAACACCTTTTCTAAAAGGATCACCGACAACCTGACTTAAACATCGTGCTTTTGCTTTTTCTACAGATTCATCATGAATACTCTCATGTACAAAGGTTCATGACACTCGTCATTTTCAGCCATGAGTACTCATCTAAGGCTTTTCCTGTAGCTTTTACATCCCTATCCATGTCATCTACATCATCTTTAGCCACATTGACAATCAAATCCCCTGTTTTGGGATCCAATCCTGGAAATGTTTTTCCAGAAGCCACATTAACAAATTTTCCATCGATAAGAAGGTGTGTATACTTTTGTTTTTCTAGAAGCCGCATTAACAAATTTTCCATTGATAAGAAGGTGTGTATACTTTACTTGGATAGGTGGTGCTATAGGTTCTTCCAAAGCACTTTTGGTTGTTCCTAAAATTTGAATCCTAGTATTATTTACGGATGCTTATTGTGATGAAGTTATTGTTTAGTGATAAAAGGTGTCTTTTTAACCCCTATTTATCCTACATTAATTATCAATCTAGGTACGGTTTTTAATCTCAAGAGTGCACTCAATCTGAGGCGGTCACTTGATTCAAGAGTAATGTTTTCTAGTTTGCAGTATAGTGCTAAATACAAGAGTAAATGTATGTTGGAAATAGAATCTACTTATAATTAAAAGAAACCTTAATGCTCTGAAACTCAAATCATTCATTCAAAAAACTATAGCAATTTATCAGTCAAGGATGTAGTGGTGATAACTCTTTCCTCTGTCAAATGATATAAATGAAATCAACCATAAACAGGACCTCCAATATGAGAACTTAGACAACAATAATCAATGTTCTTTACAGTTGTAGATCTTTCAATCCATACTAAGGCAAATAACTAGAAATAACAATTCAATTGGAAAAGTAAAACACACTTGTTGCACTATCAATTAAAAGGTGAAAGAAAATCCTTGCAAAAAAAGGAACAACAACTAAGACTGTTGAAAATATTGAACAACAAATATTTAATCTACAGAAATGAATCGAACAACAATGTTTACCCAAAATGAACTAAACAGCAATCTTCAAATAATAAAGGAACAACAAATCTCATTAAGTGTAAACACACAGCAACTATAAAGTAATTGAATCAGTAATCTTATTATGGTAGCGTGAACATTAATCATAGGTATAAAGGAATGGAAATCATGATTATAATTGAACAACAATTAAATGAACAACAGCTGCAATTGTGAGTGAACAACAGAATCCAAACTAGATAGTGCAGTATTGTTTCAAAAGAAATAGCATGACATTGAGTTATGAATAACAATCGTGTTATCAACGCAGTCTAATTATGATATTGATGTAATAGAGTAATTCAACGAGATGTTCAGAAATAGAAGATTACCAAATAAAGTGAATTAATAAAATGCAAAGGAAATCAAACCACATACGACTGTAATTGTAAAATAGTGATACAAGAAGCAAGTGGACCCACCAGGGTCGGGTCCTTAGCCACCAGGGAAGCAATGTTGCGTTTACTCCAGGATCAGATAATGGAACAATAATTGAGCTATATATTAATCATATACGGCAGAGTTACAACTATCGCTCCTCAAAGAGAGTCGATGATCAGAATTGAAATTACAACAATAACTATGAAAAATCCCCCTTCTTTTTTTGTCTTACAATCACTGCCCCATTTACAATGGGTAGGCAGATACATCAAGGTTATAGATAAATTTTAAAGTAGTGATCCCTCAGTATCAAAAGATCCTGAGGGCTTCGCTTAATCTTCCATCTTCAGTTGTCTTCTTGTTCTCTTGTGCAGCCACTCTGTTTTCTTTGTCTTTTCTTGAGTTGTGCACTCCAGTCTCATTATTCTTGTCTGGACATGGTTTCCTAATGAAGGAACAATATTTGCCTTGCTTTTGTCTTTACCTTTCGAATAGTGATTTTCTATTCCCTTCTCTTTTTGTATAAAAAAAGACAATAATTAGTTATTTTGTATTAATCACAAATCTCCTTAATTCTATCATAATTCTTTAGCATTTTACCATCTTAGAATGTAAATGAGTTATTATTCAAAGGAAAAGATAAAGAAATAAATGATAAATACTTACCTTTTCCATCGCTCAACACACCCCCTTTCTTACCCTTTTTCATGCCCTCATGAAAACTGTGTAATTTACTTGCAAGGTAGTTAGGGAATAGGCCGAAGAGGGATTTTCATGAAGTGGTCTAAAACCATGATGTGCAGCTAAAACTTCAAAAATGTGCCCTATATTCCCTTCATGCAATCCATATAGGACCTTATACCCTGCCAGAGGGTACCAGATAATTGGGCTTCAAAACCTACAACCTAGCCAATATGAGCCCTCTCCCAAGATGAGGTTACTATAGGTTACCAGGCAACCAGTAGCTAACCTAAGATTTTCGTAATTGAATGGCTCTCTATCCTGAACATTCCGATTGGAAGTCTTCCATCAGTGTTTAACTGCTACTATGGAAAGGTCTTTGATGGATAGGAAGTATTCTACCCACTGTTGGACAACTTCTTTATGAATGGGTCCCAATGTCTGGATCACACCCTTCTTTCTCATTAAGCTTCTATGCTTAAACCACAGTTGTAATGGGTTTTCTAGTTCACCCCTTACCCAAAGGTCTAACCTGTTTTCTTGTATCTGAAAGGTGTTATGGGCGTTGAGCCATTTTAGCTAGTTAACAGCAAACAAAATGAATGCTTGAAACTGGACATCACCCACAAAGGGGCTTGGATTCTTCTTCATTTCCTCCTCCAATATAAAGTTATACAAATAAAATTCATAGAGTAATCACTAAACTTTTACTCCATAGTGTTTACAGCAATTAATGAAATCATCAATAGTTTTAAATTCTATAGGCTTCCCTACCTTAATAGCCTTAATTTTCAACTGCCAATATCTTTCTAATAAAAACAAAGTATAATTTTTGGTAGAGGACCTACATGCTAGAACATATGTATATAGAGAATAGAGAGTATCCATTTCACCCATGGTTGTGTCTAGTCTATTGGTTACCTCTTTAACTTTTTCCTCTACCCTTTGACATCTATCGAAAGCCTCACTCTCCAATGCATTGATGTTCTTTACTTGCTGCTGTAACTTTTGATATTTTTCCTGAGGAATAGTTTCTTCTGTGAGCTTTTCTATAATTTGTTGGGCCTGTGCCAGATCCTTTTGGAGTTTTACTACCCTAGGGTCATTGTCTGTCAAAACACTTTTAGGTTGAGGATCTACCTGGATCTTGTTATTACGACATCTAGCTTCCTCAATCTGTATTTCTCTGTTATGAACTATCCAGTTGGTCATGACGTTGGAGGAAAATGCCTCTGTCAAGACATCCTTATTATAGACTGGTGTGTCTTCTGTTTGGGCCTCTACATTTGTAACAACCGCATGTTGTTCCTTGTTGTCCCTAATGGATAGGGTCTCCATTGCCTTTATTTTATGGGGTTTCATTTGGGTGGCTGCATCCTTTGTTCTTGGGGTTCTTTTTGATATTTTCCCCATTTTTAGGACCCTTGTTTGTTGTCTAAGTTGCTTTACTACATTTAGCAACCTTTGTTGGTCCTTTCGCAGTCTTTTGATTTCATTTGTCTTCTTCTTCGAAGGAACAACTATTTCTTTTATTGGACCTAGGCTTTGTTCTTCAGGGATTGTACCCTCACCCTAGCTTATTTCCATATTTTCTGTTTGGAACACTTCTTCAGTATTCTTGACCTCCTGATTTGGTTTCTCAGGGGAGGTAACCTTGGTTTGATTTGCTATTTCCCAGGTGGCTTCTACTTCTACTTCTTCATCATTCATCTCCTCAAATGCACTCTTGCTATGAGCAGAGTGTTCCTGTGATTGTCCTTATTCTTCTTCCTCATCATTCATCTCCTCAAATGCACTCTTACTATGAGCAAAGTGTTCCTGTGATTGCCCTGCCTCAATATTGAGGTTGAGCGGGCTTTGAGGTTGAATGTACTTGCCCATATTGGCCAAAATTTGGGCCAATTCGTCTTCTTGTAGAGAGTTTTGTAATGGGCTTCCGCTGTGGTCTATGGGTGGCTCTACTTCCTTGCCTGCTTCCTCGTTGGAGTGCTCAGTTTCCTCCGCTTCTTCCTCACTAGAGTGCTCAGTTTCCTCCTCCAGTTCATTTTCCATGTTTTTTGCTAATTCTTCTTCAATGTTTTCCCCTTCTTCGAGTTGTGGGGATTGCTCATTGTCGGTGTCCTGTACTTCTAAGGGCTGGCTACTGTTATCCTGGAGACTTCTAAACATTCCCCTGCTTCTTTTTAATCTAGAGTTCTACTTGCATTTCTACGATCTAATTGATGTGCTAGTATCCTTTTTCATTTCGGGGCTAGTAAGGCCAATTCCCCTTTTATTGAAAACACCAATTCTTCCCAACTAATCTGCTGTTGAGCGAGACTATAACTGAATTTTAACAGAGTTAATCCATGATGACTTACTAACATCTCTGTATGACAAGATTTCCTTATGCTCTGAACAACGTCATGGAATAAAAAATTTAAATATGTGGGAAAATTTATATCATATTTTTGTTTTAATACTACTAATAAATTGAGATGGCATGGTCTTACCACATCCTTTCTCCCATTGCATGTGATGTAGCTTTGCACAATTCTGGCTAATTCTGCCCATGGTTCTCCCAGAGCTGCAGGCAAGGCTCCCTTTCCCTTGACGGTAAGGTAATGTCCTTCGTCTCGAAAGATGGCTATGGCATCTTGAAGTCTCACTTTTTTCTGGGTCCATACTAGTCCAACAACTGATAGTCCTGATACTTTAGCAATTACCGTATATGTTACTATTATTTGCCTCCCCCTCACCATGGAACGATCTTCCTGCAAATTCCGCAAAAATTCATGGCCACTGTTCCATGGGATTATTGTAGTTGGTTAAGGTAGCCAATCCATCCTGATCTCACTAGAATTTCACATACAGCGTTGGAGATTATTAACACCTGCGATTTGCTACGTATTGTTATGCCTCCCATTTTGTTCAAGCTTAGCACACTGTTAATTTTTATAGAGCAAAAAAAAAAAAATAACAATGGAACAAGAAGTTGTGTGAATTGGGAAATATCAATACCATTAAACTTGCTATTTCCGAGTTCTGATGGAGTCGTAGTACCTCCAAATAGGGAGTTGACACGTATGCCGGTGTACTCCGGCGGTCACCCGTGCCCCCCTGAAATATGATAAGTCATCCTCGACTGGAAAATGGAGGAGAAACGTGCTAGATGGCAGTCGTACAATAAACAAAAAGGAACGGTGTATATATCCATGACAAGATTACAAAAAGAAACGGATTACTGAAATCGAGGCTTATGATGGAAATCGCAAATAGATATGGAAATGCAATGAAATGATGTGAAAAATTGGGGAGAGGCTAGCTGACATAAGTAAAATTGTTTGTTCAATCATTATCCACTTTAACCATTATGATTGATTTATAAACAATATTTCATGTGTAAGCAGTTCGAAAGGGTTATATAACATAATCTCATTTGAAATCAAGGTAAAGATATAAGAAAAGGGTTTATAATGACTATTGGTGTATGAAAAGTATAACTTCAATACCATCAATAGAGCTCTGTTTCCCACAAGTGTTCATAACCTTGATAAAGTTGCCTGTTTCACCCTTGGAACCATAATCCTTTGTGTATGCCTAGGAAAGTGTTGTGTGATGTCAGAATGGAGGCCATTGTGCTAGCTGAGTAACTAGATGAATCACAATGCCATTCACTAGGAAGGAGTGAAAGGTGGTCAAGCTGGCTCATGATGACACCTCCTGTTCCAAGGAATTTTTTTTTATTTTTCTGATATGCCTCTTCGATCATATCCTTGGTGTGGTGGCCATAGTGGGAATGCCACTTCATTGCTTCCTTATAATCATGGTAGGTTGGCTCTTGATGAGACCCCCTATCCTTCATCTAACAAATCATGTTAGTAATCGTATAGATATATATTTCTCTCTCTCTCTCTCTCTCTCTCTCTCTCTCTCTCTCTCTCTCTCTCTCTCTCTTTTATTATCACTTTCCTATTTATATACAGAGGATGGCTCAACACTCCTTAAGAGTAGGGATGGTGAAAGAAGTCTGAACATCTCAATAGAGGAAAAATATGCCCTTATTCTTATTCAATAATAATGATAAAAGAGAATTATGAAGATTAAGGAAGAACCAACATGATAAAAATAATCAATCAAATTAGTTTTAGTGAAAATAAAGATAGAAAAGTGACATAAATAGTTGTGTCCTTTCCTCCTTTTTTTCTTATCGATAAAAATAAATTTCTCTAAAGATAACGTTTTTTTTTTTTGGTTTTCTAATTTCAGTATCCTCTAGTTTTTATGTTCTTACATAAATTTATACCTGTGCCTTAAAGGGATCATGAACAGTGAACCGTCATTCACAAAAATCCTCTAAATGATGTTCTTTAAGAAACACACACACAAAAAAATGCACTCAAAAAGTGTTGTTCCTTAGATGGAACAACCGTTGTTCCATAAGAGAGAGAACAAAAGAACATTTGCATGCAAAATCGTGGTTCCTTTAGGAGGAACAAAAAACAAAAAAAAAAACACTCAAAAATTTTGTTCCTTAAGAGGAACAATAGCTGTTCCTTAAATGTAACATCAAATAAATCAAGTGCAAAATAAAATATCGATCCTTTGGTGGAACAACCTACGATCATCTGAAATCAAAACTGTTGTTCCTTTGGAAATAACAACAGAAATAAAAATGTGAAGGAGGCCTATTCCTTTAAAAGGAACATCATAAAAATCTGGTAGAAGTGTTGTCCCTTTAACAGGAACAAATAAAACAATTGAGCGTAAGTGATATTCCTTTAAGAGGAACAACAAAAATGTAGAAATGTTGTTCCTTCAGAAAGGAACAACAAAAATGCAAAAGTGCTATTCCTTCGGAAAGGAACAACAAGAAAACAAAAAATGCAAAAATTTGTACAGAAAGTAGTTTATACAAGCAGAAAAGAAAAACTTATGTACAAAGTTTGAGAACAATGGGATTATTTAGTGAACCAATGCCAAGGAAGGGTTATTTTCCTCAGGAAGAATTCGCATATTAGAATATTCCCGTAGCTACTGGTAAAAGGATTCCCAAGTAAGTGGTTTATAGTATAGTCGCACTCGGTGACCATTTTATTTAAAGGCATGTCCAGATTTGTCAATAGTAGTTAAAGTAATGGTGCCATTATTATGCACTTTCTGTATTTCATATGGTCCATGCCATCAAGTGTGGAGTTTTCCCAAAAAATCCTGAAACATAAGATCATATAGGAGTTCCCAATCTCCTTCGTGGAAGATTTTCTTTTTGATTAGGGCGTCGTGCCATTTTTCTCTCTGTTGTTGAATTAATACAGTGTGTTGAAGAGCTGCGAGCCTAATTTCATCTATCTCATAAATTTGTTGTAATCTATTAGTCTAGGTCTCGTTTAGATTCAAACCCACCTCCTATGTTGTTCTTAATGTTTGTATCTCGAATTCTATTGGAAAGATGGGTTCTTTCACAAATACTAGTTGGCATGGTGAATGGTTGGTGTTATTTCTCCACGTTGTTTGGTATGCACACAAGGCTTTAGGCAATATTGAAGCCTAGTTGCGTCCATACGATGCAACTATTTTTTAAAGTATTGCCTCTATCACCTTATTCGTGCTCTCTACTTTTCCATTCACCTCTGGGTAATATGGAGTGGTAATTTTGTGTTGAACATGATAATTTTTTAATGTTGCAGTGATTTTATTACCTACAAACTGTGGTCCTCCACCCATGATTATGTCCCTCGAGAGGCCATATCGCACAAATATTTGGAAAATGAAATATATTATAGAATCCTCTATAGCTCTTGGAAGTTCCTCCGCTTCAACCCATTTGGTAGCATACTATGTTGCTACTAGAATATATGTTTTCTGATTTGATGATGGGTTGATTGAACCAACAAAATTGAGTGCCCAATGCTCAAATGTTTCAATTACTAACTTTGGGTTTAAAGGCATTTCGTCGGACTGTCCAGGGCATTCTGCTCTTTGTCAATTATCACAAGCTTGAACAAATTTCTTAGCATCTTTAAAGATTGTGGGCCAGTAATAGCCTATTTGCAAAACCTTGTGACCAGTCCTACAATTTGTGAAATGTCTGCCACATGGTCTATCATGACAAGCTTTCAGAATGTCAAATATTTTGTCTTCATGGATGCATCTTCTGATGTGCATATATGCCCTTGTATAAAATAGGTAGCCCCCAATCCAAGAAAATCGGGTACTACGTTGCACAATATGTTTTTGTTCATTGGGGGTTAGATGCTTTGGTAATTTAACTACTGTTAAATAATTTACAACATCATCATAACAGGGTGTCTTGACAGCAATAACAAACAAATGTTCATCTGGGAATTGATCTTCAACTCTTGTTGCATCCGCTGGCTTCGACATTCGTGAGAGAAAATGAGCTATAGGATTCTCTTTCCCAGGTCGATCTTTTATTGTGATTTCAAATTCCTACAATAAAATCAACCATATTGTTACTCTACCATTTGTAACAGGCTTATTTGCTAAGTATTTTATGGCATAGTGATCTTTATATAAAACAATAGCATATCTAGTGATGTAATGCCTAAATTTATTTATAGCATGTATTATAGCTAAAAACTCTTTTTCAGTTACGGCATAGTTTAGTTCAATAGGAGATAAATTCTTGCTAATATAATAAATTGCATGTGTCTTTTGATCTTCTCCCTGCCCAAGGACTACTCTAATAGCTGTGTCTAAAGCATCAGATGAAATTTGAAATGGTAGATCCCAATTTGGGCCTCTAAGCACTAGGGCTATTGACACAAGCTTTTTCAGATCCTCAAAAGCATGGTTGCATTTATCTGTCCAAATAAAATCAACATTCCCTATTGGTGCTTATAGAGGTGTAGCTATTTGAGAAAAATGCTCTATGGATCTCCTATAATAACCAGAAAGTCCTAGAAAACTGCGTACCTCTATCTGTGTGGTAGGAGTAGGTATTAACAAAATTACTTGAATTTTGGCTAGATCTACCTGTATTCCGGCTGCTGAGATATAATGACCTAGGATGAGTCCCTCAGTCATCATCATATGGCACTTTTCATGGCTCAAGTAGAGTCCAGTGGAAATAAATCATTGCAGCACCTTTTCCAATGTGTCTAGTGCTAACTCAAAATCATCTCCATACGATGTGAAATCATCCATATATACTTCGAGCCCTTCATTTATTAAATCTACAAAGATGTTGAGGATGGCCCCCTGAAATGTGGCAGGTGCATTGCATAGGCCAAAGGGTAGGAATTTGTAGGCAAATGTTCCCCAAGGGTAGGTAAAAGTAGTTTTATCATGGTCTTCAAGGGAAATCTGAATCTGATTATACCCACAGAAGCCATCTAGGACAGAAAAGAATTTATTTCCTACTAATGAATATAATACCTGATCAACGAATGGAAGGGGAAAGTGATATTTTTTATTTTCTTTGTTCAATTCTCTGTAGTCTACACAAATCCTCCATTTTCCATTCTTCTTTGGCACCACTACTAGTGGAGAGACACACTTTCTATCAGTGATTGGATAAATAAAGTTCACATCTAAAAGTTTTTGTAACTTAGCTTTCACAATATCTTTCAGGTGAGGGTTGAGTCTCTGTTGGGTTAGCGAATGGGTCTAGCATCCTTTTCTATATAAATGTTGTCTATACACAACTGGGGATCAATTCCCTTCATGTCCGAATAATCCCAAGCAAAATTCAGCTTTTCTGCTTGTTTAGGAGTTAGATTTTTGTTAATGCTCAAGGTTTTTCCTGGATAAATCTCTATGATTTTGCTATTTGAAATAGAGGTAGTAGCTATTGATTGATCATGAGTGCCTTTGAGGGTATATTCTTCTATTTCATTTTCAAATGCTACCTCTATCATGCGACATTATACATGGGATTTGGATTCGGATTGGTTAATGAAGTTGTTAATAACATCATCCTCTATTTGGTATTTAAAATCGAGGGCATCTTCTATGATTAATGAGGACCTAATATTTTCTGTGAGATATGATACAGGTTGTTTGTTAGTTTTCATTATTGTTAAACTTGGCTGGCTGGAGGGTATAGAGCTAGATTCTTGATATTACTCCCTCTAGTCATAGTCATACTGCCTTGTCGACAACCAATGTAAGCATCAACAGTCGCTAGCCAAGGTCTACCTAAGATAAAAGGGTGTCCATTGAGTCAATTTTTGAGGTTGATTATCAGAAAGTCAACAGGGTATTCCCAAGAATCTATAGATACCATGACATTGTGTAGTGTATCTTCTGGCCTGAGTACTGATTGGTTAGCCAGTTCCAATAGGGTCGTAGTTGGTTCTACTGATGTAATGCCAAGTTTTTGATGAGTGGTGGTTGTTAAAATATTAATTATAGCCCCTAAATCTACTAGGGAATTTGAAAAGGTTTGTCCATTGATTTGCACTATCACTATAGGATTCCCTGGGTCTTCATATTTGATAGGTGCTTCTCTTCCTGATAGTAGATCAGATAGGGTTCCGACTACTTGGATGGTTGGATTAGTTGTTATTATCCTCTTTGGCTTTCTTATACATAACTCTTTGATAGTTTTTGCATATATTGGAATATCTTGGATTGCCTGGAGGAGTGGGATCTTTATACACAAATTTCTTAATTCTCCTAGAAGATCAAAGTCAAGATGTTCTATAGGGCATGGTATGATTAATCATTCTGGGAATGGGGGAGAAGATGTGGTTGCCTGGTTGTGAGTTTGTTGTCTGATCACATCCTCTTCTTGTAGTGGTTGTTCTACAGGTAACAGATTTTAAACTTGAGCATTTTTATCTCCTTCAGTTTCTATTATGCGCCTAGACCATAATTGAAGGTCGTTTCACTCCCTTACGTCGGTTTCAAGTTCTTGTGTTTTGATTATTTTAACAGATTGAACTAGTCTAGTCTATTATTAGGGTTTGGGTTGGGTTGGTCTAGGAGTTCCGGTCTTAAGTTGGACTAGGGATTTTGTTGTACTGTATATGGCGCTGAAAGTGTGGGTTGAGGGAGGGGGATGGTTCTAGGTGGCTAAATCATTAGTCTTTTCTAGTTTGACTACCAGGCTCAACTTTGCAAAGTGGAAGGGGACCATTGTGTTGGATATGCATTGTTTTGCCAATATTGTGGAGAGTAGGGAAAGTTTGGCCAATTAGTTTGGCTTGTTTTATTTGGCCATGGTGATGAAGGAAATGGTTATTGTGACCAGCTTGGGAATGGTGGCTGATTTTTCCACATTGTATTATATTACTGAGCATGATATTGTGGAGGTTAGAAAGAAGAAGATGGATCAGAGGGCATACCTGGTTGTTGTGGCTACCATTGACGGTGCTGATTGAGTAGGTACATTGGTTCTGATTCTTCTTCCGCTTCTTTGTACACTACTTTCAAACTTGAGAGCAAAGGGGAGTTCTCTGTGGAGTGATCTTTTGTACAAATAGCATAGACTTTAACTACATCCAATGGGCACTCTTTATGGCTATGTTTCTTTATGCATATAGGGCAAAATATTGCCAGGTTTTGCTCTGCTTCTGCATGTTTCTATTTAGCTTGCATAATATCAAGCTACCTTGTTATAGTCCGCAATATATCAGTTTTGAAATCTTCTAGTAAATTCATGATTTCTGCGCGGGTTACTCCTCCATCGGATATCTTGTTGTCCCTTGTGAGCATGTCACGTTCCGCTGGTTTTAGCCTTGTACTACCTCTTGAACTCCTAATACATAAACCAATAATGTCAGCAAAATTTTCTTGATAGATGTCACCTTTTCCCATAATATTTAGTGTTTCAACCCATTGTTCCTTCATTCCTTTAATTAATGTAGTTTTCAACACATTTTCAGGTAAGGCTAATGATTCATAAGGAGATATATGAAGATTATATTGAAAACATTCAACATACTCTTCTAGTGTCTCATTAGGTCTAGCTACCATCTGAAATATTTCATCCTTCAGTTCTCTAGACCTACAATAATCTTGATATTTCTTTAGAAAATCACCTTTCATCTGATCCCAGTCATTTATAACACCTCCACCTAACCCCATAAACCATTGTAAAGCTGCTCCTCTTAATGTGGAGGGAAATAGTTTTAGCTTTTGGGGATCGGTGGTATAGTCATATGCCCAACATAATACATCGAATTCAAATAGAAATGCATATGGGTCATCCGATGTTAAGCCATGGAATGTAGGGATATGCTACAGCGGTATGGCTTTCATAGGTGCATTTACTGCAGTGTCCACAATGGGATATTGTAGTTTGGAGGTCTGAGGTGTTTGCTGATTTTGGGCCATTTGATCCAATATGTGCCAATATCCTTCTGGGATTTCTAGGGATTTATTCCTCAGCTGACTAGAAGGAGTAGGAATGGTCTTAATAGCACTTCCTTGGTCTAGGATGATGAGAGTTCCCTATTGAACTAATATCTGGGTGATCTTGGCTCTTCAGGTTCTTCATCTTTGCTGTGGATGATTTTCACAGAACTTCCCTTATTTGGGCTTCTTAGTGGCTAAACTATTCCAAGAGGAGATCTTGGTTCTTCTGTACCCCCTATTTCTCCTCCTCCTTTGTAGAGATTACTAAGGTTCCCTTCTTGTAAATATTTTGGGCTAGAATTCTCAATTTCTTGAAAATATTGCTCTTCTGTTTAGCTGTGAACCTCAGCAAAGGCTATGGATGGTGATTATGCGGCTCAAAGAGAGTTAGTAGGTTCTCTAGAAGCAACTTTCTAGGACCTACTGATGGTTGAGATTCTGCTTTTTTAATGATATCATCTATAAAGGTTGATCGGCCAAGGGTCACTGGTCCCTTAGCTTTATCAAGTTTGGGTAGTGGTTTTGGATTCTTTTCAGGATTTTTCTGCTTAGTCATGCACAGAAATCAAACGCTTATTTCTACCCAAAGTAATCAACAAATCTGTAGGAAAGCGGGCGGGGGAGCAGGGTTGATACATGCTCCGTATGCAGGTTCTTACTTTCCATTTTTAATACCCAATTCTTTCCTAACAGGCACTTATCAAATGAACACTACTCTTCTTTTAAAAAAACAAATAGCTACACTCTCCCTAGCAATGGTGCCAACATGTTGAGTGATAAAAGGTGTCTTTTTAACCCCTATTTATCCTACATAATTATCAATCCAGGTATGATTTTTTATCTCAAGAGTGTACTCAGTGTGAGGTGGTCACTTGATTCAAGAGTAATGTTTTCCAGTTTGCAATATAGTGCTAAATACAAGAGTAAATGGATGTTGGAAATAGAATCTACTGTAATTAAAAGAAACCTTAATGCTCTGAAACTTAAATCATTCATTCAGAAAACTACAACAATTTATCAGTCAAGGATGTAGTGGTAATAACTCTTTCCTCTGTCAACTGATATAAATGAAATCAATCATAAACAAGACCTCCAATCTAAGAACTTAGACAATGATAGTCAATGTTCTTTGCAGTTGTAGATCTTTCAATCCATACTAAGGAAAATAACTAGAAATAACAATTCAATTGGAAATTCTTACTAAAATGCACTTGCTGCACTATCAATTAAAAGGTGAAAGCAAATCATTGCATAAAAAAGAACAACAAATAAGTCTATTGCAAAGACTGAATAGCAAAGCTTTAATCTATAGAAATGAATCAAACAACAATATTTACCCAAAATGAACTGAACAACAATCTTCAGATAATAAAGGAACAAAAAATCTCATTAAGTGTAAACACACAGTGATTATAAAGTAATTGAATCAGTAATCTTATTCTGGTAGAGTGAACATTAATCACAGGTATAAAGGAACAACAATCATGATTATAAATGAAAAAAAATTAAATGAACAACAGTTGTAGTTGTGGGTGAACAACAGAATCCAAACTAAACAGTGCAATATTGTTTCAAAAGGAACAACATGACATTCAGTTAAGAATAAAAATCATGTTATCAATGCAGTCTAATTATGATCTTGATGTAACAAAGTAATTCAGTGAGATGTTCAAAAACAAAAGATTACCAGATGAAGCAAATTAAGGAAATGCAAAGGAAATCAAACCACACATGACAGTAATTGTAAAATAGTGATACAAGAAGAAAGTGGATCCACCAGGGCCGGGCCCTTAGCCACCAGGTAAGAACTGCTGCGTTTACTCTAGGATCAGATAATGGAACAACAACTGAATTATATATTAATCATATATGGCAAAGTTACAGCTATTTCTCCTTAAAGGGAGTCGATGATCAAAGTTTAAATTACAACAGTAATTCTGAAAAATTCCCCCTTTTTTTTTTGTCTTACAATAATTGCCCCGTTTATAATGGACAGGCAAATACATCAAGGTTATAGATAACTTTTAAAGTAGTGACCCCTCAGGATCGAAAGATCCTGAGGGCTTCACTTAATCTTCCATCTTCAGTTGTCTTCTTTTCCTCTTGTGCAACCACTGTGTTTTCTCCGTCTTTTCCTGAGTTGCATGATCCAGTCTCATTATTCTTGTCTAGACACGGTTTACTAATGGAGGAACAATAGTTGCCTTGCTTTTTTCTTTACCTTCCGAGTACTGATTTTCTATTCCCTTCTCTTTCTGTATATAAAAATACAATAATTAGTTATTTTGTATTAATCACAAATCTCCTTAATTCTATTATAATTCTTTAACATATTACCATCTTAGAATGTAAAGGAGTTGTGATTCAAAGGAAAAGAAAAAGAAATAAATGATAAATACATACCTTTTCCATCACTCAACAACTGCCAATCCAACTGCGGCTAACCTTGTACCAACAAACCGGACTACTTGAGCTACAAGTGAAGATAGTGGCTCTAGAGCATGGGGCCGAGTGAGGTACAGAGGATTCTTGCGATGGCCCTGACAACTGCAATGTTGGCCTTCTGAGCATCTAAGTCTCTCATTTGTATTTTCTGTACTTCCTCCTTCAATATGATAAATGGCCTCTCAAACTTATCAAATGCCAATGCCATGCCTGCAAACAGTTAAAAAATGCAGCGCATAGATTAAAGCCTAAACATACAAGTGTGGATGCAAAAAAAATAGTGGATGTTGAATGAGAGACCTAAGATGTGTGTACTCCTCTCTGCATTGAAGATTGAAAATGGGGAAAACGAAAATGATGGAAATTCAGTGAAGTTAAATATGAAACATACCTTGACACCGTCAATGGATTGAAGATCAGATGGGGTTTGATACTAGGTTTGCTACTGGTAAAACCCTCATCCATAAATCTCTTCATTCTAGTTTTCACTCCAACGTGTGATCTCTTCAATCTAGTTTTCACTCCTACCTATTGAAAAGTGAATAGACATTACCTGTTCTAGAACATCAAATGAAGATTGGGGTTGGGAGGTGTTTCGTAAAGAAAAATTAACGCTTAATTTTTTTTAAATATGCCAAAATTTTCCTCCATAACTCAGGTAAGAACATAATGAAGGGCAGGTTTTTAGTTTCATTTGATAAAGTAGTGTTAAGCTTTTAGTTTCATTTGATAAAGTAGTGTCCATTTTCACTTTTAAGTTTTTAGTTTCATTTGATAAAGTAGTGCCTATTTTCACTTTCACGCTAAGTTTTTAGTTTCATTTGATAAACTAGGGTCCATTTTCACTTTCATATTAAGTATTTTAGTTTCATTTGATAAAATAGCACCCTCATTAGTGTTTTTGGTTGGGTTTGAAAGATCATTCTAACAATAATTTAATTTTAAGATTATCGTTTTTGTGTAACCATTTTGTTGTTAAAGTTTATGAAAACAGATGTATTGTATTTCTGGAAAATTTGAATGTTATTTTGTTATTAATATTTATGGAGGTACATATATCGTATTTTTTGAATTTGAATGTCATTAGAAGGAAACAAGTTTTTTATATTAAAAATATTTAAGTGTAAGAAGGAAATATGTGCTCTTAATTTGTTTGTATTGAAAATATTTAAATGTTCTTCCATATTAGGTGGGTGCAAACAAAAGAGAATCTATATTAAAGATTTAATAATTAAAAATGTATGTTAGTTTCTTGAAAGTTATATGACAAATTTGGAAGGAGTAGGGTATATACCCTTCTTTAGGTTAAATATATTCAAATTTTTGTGTGAATGGGTTTGTAAGACCCGATGTTTTTATCTTGAGGAAATGGAGTCTTCTCCACGTCACTTGCATAGTTTAGATTGACATAAGAAAAATAGATCTTTGCCTTAAGATGTAAACATTTCATTTTAAGCGGTGTGATAATGTGGTTTCAACAAGGCAATAAAATATGGAACGAGCATGCAGGTTTGGGATGCTAGTTTTTTGTTGTACTTGAGGCATGGGTGCACATCCAAAAAGAATCTAACAAGGGTTGAAGAGGTGGAATAGTTAGAGGGGTTGGGGGTTGTGGTCTCACTCAAAGGTGTATACAAGAACGTTATGCACCATGAGAAGTTGTGAAGCTAACTTAAGACATTTTAGAAGTTGTGGGAAGGAAACTTGGTAGTGGCACTAAGTGAACATTCCTTGATTGAAGTTGATACCCTCTCCTTGCACTACCACTTTGCAAGGTGAAGAAGAAATATGAAATATATGTTCAACCCACTAAATAAGTTGGCAAGGTTGTTACAACATATATAGGTGGTTTTTTCATGTTGGAAAAGGAAGTGTTGGAACTTGGAAGGTGACCATTCAAGTAAATTTATCATGGAGTTTTAAAGAGGTGAAAGGATTTTATAAGGAATGGATTACACAAATATAAAAAAATAGGCCATATTGTATTAGTATATTACTGTTTTTGGACATCCAAAGTTGAAGGTGCATTTTATGAAGATGTAGTCTAAGCGCTTGGGTGTGGGTCACATCTTACAAGTATCTTGGACTTTTGGTGTCTATTAGTGGCGTTAGTTCATTATGTTTGATAAGCACTAGCTAGAATGTGTTCCATGAAGGCAAAAAGCCCATAAGTTTGAGATGGCTTGAACATTTTGCATTGTAAGGTGTCTTATGCCCTAGTTTTGAGGAGACAATTAGAAGCATATTAGAGTGTGATGGGTTGTACAATGGACTTAGGTCCACTTGCATGGGTTGAGGTTTAAGGGTACCCCATGAGTTGAGGAAAATGATTCCAATGCTTATCTATATAGAGTGTTTATGATATAAGATTAATTATTTTTTTGTTTATGAATGGAAGAGAAAGATAAGAAAGAAGAGGCATTGAATTTTATTGTAAATTAATCAAAAGAAAGGAAAAATGTCTCCTTTTAGTAGGATTATTCAAGTTGCCTCTTTAATAAGACTAAATTTTAGTTGGAGCTTGGCAGTTGGCCTCTCAAAGGCATTGATTGGGTACTCTAGAATTCCAAGACCTAACATATCTAGAATAGTCAATTAGTTAAAAATTTCTTGGGTGAAGGTTGCAAAGGCTAAGGTACAAATCTCCCCTTTTTAATGTGGATTTTAAACCTTCCTTTTGAGAATGCTAAAAGCAAGGTCATGATATTGAAAGGTCATTGGTTTTACCAAAACCATATGCCAATTCTTAATCCCTGGTGTGATTCTTTCTATTTGAGTTTGGCCTTGAATGTTGAGATCTATCCTTGGGTCCAGTTATCACTATGTTGTTTCACTTATGCATTGAGAAGGTGTTAAGGGTTATAGAGGATAAGACAGTTATTTTCCAATACCCTTCCCTTGAAACCCTGTAAATGGATGATGTGCCCCATTTTTTTATCATAATATTTCAACCATAAGCTCTTCTTATGAGGATGCCCTTGAAGGGAGGGTTTATAAAGGAAGTGGAATCACGTTGAGTCGAGGGAGGGGTATAGACTGTAGGTGTCTCTAGAGATATTGACAAAGGTGAAGGGGAATGGAGTTTACCTCCTATTCCAATGCCTTTTATTCCACCATTCAAGGTGCTAAAGGGCACTGACTTTAAGGTTCATAGGTGAAATCTCACGAAGATCTTAACAATGAGAAGGTAGGTGTGATTTAGAATACAATTGATTCTTCAATGGTTGTCTTTTTGGGTGAGAGTTGCCAGTAAATGGAAAAAATTGAAGCCCTACCACTTATCGATTAAGTATATTATAAGAAAATGTTTCTTATGTAATCAAGAGGTAGGTGATCTCCTTAGCGCGCCCACATCATTCCCAAGACCTACCTATATTTGTTTGAATGTGCCAAACCAACAGTCTCAAAAGAAGGCTAAACAAACGGCATGTACCCAATAAATTTGGATTTTTTCTGGGTTCTTTTAAATGACTAAATTTTAGGGCTTTGGTCAAATAATAATATAGAAAATTCTCACTTCAATCTTAAAAAATATAAAAATATAAAAGTTAGAGAAACTTCTCACATATCAATTTTTTGTGTGTTCAATTTGACAAGATTAATGGTGCAAGCCGAACGAAATAGTTTATGTCGTAGGTAGGGACTAAAAATAGATCTACTAAATGGGTCTAAAAATCTGTATAGATAAGAAACAAAGGAATCTCTCTTCATAACCAGATATCAATTTTGGAGCTCTCAAAACAAAATAACAAAATCGATATCTTTTATTTCTTAATATTCAACCACATTCCTTCACAATCTGAATGGACATAATCCACCTTCATGTGAACGTTGGCATCGACATCATCGATATGTTCTTCACTTACACATTTTGTTTCTTGAAAGTCTACAACCTATGACAAATCTGCATACTCGAGTCCATATGATGTATTATTTCTCAATCCTTTTGGAAGACATGTTAACACTACATACCATTGAGTCTCAACTGGATCTTGTACATCGAATAATTGTTTAGCTTGCGATGCTAGAATGAATGGATCATCTTACCAATGATTTTGGCTTAAGAATTTCTTCATTGTCACCATTGTAAAACCCGAATCATTAGTTTTGATCCCTCTCTTATTGTATACATCAATCCAATTACATTTGAACAATGTGTACTCCATACAAAAATAGTCCAATGTAATTATTTCTTCTACCACTCCATAAAATGTTGTGTTTTGAAGTAAAGGGTTTGCATCTTTGGAACTTGACCTCATCATTGTTTGAGCTTCCATACACATGCCACTATTTTTGGTGGTTCTCTCATTATCTATGCTTTTTTTACGGAATTTATAACCATCGATTAGGAATCCCTTGTACTTATTCACAAATTTCATGGGGCCATGCACTAGCCATTTAAGTGTATCAGACACCTTTCCATCTCCTTCCACCTGTATAGTTTTACATTTATAAATGTAGTTAGAATTCATCATACATTTAATCTCTGAAAAAATATTTAATTTCCTACATGAAAATATTCCCATATAATGATTTTTAAGTACACTTATAATATAAATAATATCATCACCTTTTGTTTTAACCAACTAGTAAAATTATGGGTGTGGAGTTTCTGTAATAGAGCTTCATCTTTTCTCGTTCGGGTAATTGAGTTGGTAATCTCCATTATGTGCATCCTAATTCAACAATTATGGACAATAGATATGGTGGCTAATGTGTTTTGATAAAATATGAATAAAATATTTTTAAAGGTAAAACATGTTAATCTATCCATGGATATGAGTTTTGGAAAACAAACGTAGGTTTTAGTTAAGCATGGAACCAATCACAATAACGTTCTTCATTTTTTGCATAGGTGTTATGGTTAAAGAGATATGAGTTTGTCTTCCTTGCTACTCTTTTCGTTGTGCTTCTGGATGGTCAGTTTTGGAATCAAGTTTGAAGAGGCTAAAATGATGTTTTTTCATGGTTTAAAGGCTCCAAGGTGTAGTGGAAATCTCCAAGTTTCTTCATAGGACTTCAGAAACACACTAAACCTCATTCAAGTCATCAAAATTTCAAGTCAACTATTGGTTGTGCTTCTGCCAAGATTTGTTTTGTTTATGTGTAACCAACTTCAAGCTTGGATTCTAAACAAATGGGAAAGAATTTTTGAAAATGGGAGGAGGTTTTTTTTCATAACATACCTAGAAATGAACTCCTCTCTCATTGTTTACACAAAAATTACTATCTTGGAGTTACAGGTGGTACTTTGAGACCCATTTTTCACAATTTAACCAGGCCAGAATTGCTGACAAGGTTCTAGAACTTTTTGAAATTCAACTTGGTGGACCTCCAACATAGCATGGTTGACCTCAAGTTGGAGAAAGGGAGACTTTGGGTTGGGCACAATATTCTTTTTCTAATGAATTTTTTTATTCCCAAGTCGTAAAAAAAATAAGGTTATCTATAAGGGTGTTAGTGTTAGTTAGTTTAGCTTGTCACCAGTGATCAAATATGCTCTTACAAGGTGTTGTTAGGGTATCAAGTCAATTTTTTGTCATTTCAGTGAGCCTTCAAATAAAAATTTGGTCATTGGCTAGGGTGTTTAGGGCTATTTCCACGCTCTTAAGAATTTCACATGCTGGTCACTTTCATCACTCAGTTGAGTCAACCATCATGAAAAAATCATTAGTATCACTTCAGTCACATCATCATTGTCTCCATTCAGCTCAATGTCGCATTAGGTCATTAGGATTAAGGTCACAAAATTAGTCATTTCATGTATAAAGCCGGCAAATGAGGAGTAACAATAGGTAAATTTTTTCAAGAACACTTGATTTCAGATGTAATTTATGTTCTTAGATGTAATAATGTTCCTAAGGTTCTAAAGTTACAAGAAGAGGTCCTAAGGCTACAAAACTGAAAAAGAAAGTGAATTGGTGAGGTGGGCCATCCTACCTCATTAATAACTTAGACAAACAAAATCAAAATATTACAGCACATGGAGGAGCTCATTCACACTAATTTTCACTTGTCTCCCATCCTATCATCGATCTCCCCCCTCTCGTTTGCAGAAAATTGTGATTCCATAGCCCTTACTGACAAAAATTGTCTCTCACTATGCAAAGAGAGCCTTCACTGTGCACCTGTGCATCATGCTACGTACATGAATCCTTCACTGCACACGGGGCAGAGTTGTTAAAAAAATTTGTTTTACCACCAAAATTCATTTTCAAATCTCCTCGTTAGTCATTTCATCCTCCAGGCTCTATAACAAGTAAGTTTAATCATTTTCATGCCCTCCTTTGCCTCATATGTCAAGAAAATGATCAAATACTTCTTCTAGGGTCTACATGAGTTTCATGGTTTTGATCCCCAAATGATGATTTGTTGCCCTAAACCCTAAATTCCTTGTCCCTACACCTCTGTTTGCAGCTAATACCCCATTTCCATTCATCACAAATCCTTATCCCTTCATTTTCCATCATTTTCCTCTAAACCCTAATCTACCATATCTCTTTCTAGGATAAGCCTTTGTTTTGGCCTTTTCCGCCCCCTCCCCTCACACATTTCCCAAAATTCCTTTTTCCCCTACTCACTAACATCACCCCCTAACCTCCTAAATTTCCTTACAAATTTAGGCAACTCCTAAATTTCATTGTTGTTGCTTGCCTTTCACCTAGGGTTTGAAGTATGAAGCCTCACTCATCACCATCAAAGAAGAGGAAGTACAAAAAGGGGGGAAGATACTGAGGTTTGAGCCCTCTAATTGCAATGAAATCACCTCCTCCCCATTTGTCATGAAATGCTTTCAAGATGTCAATTATTTAGTGTTTTTCCAAAGAGTGCAAGAAGTAGGTTACCATGAGCATCTCATAGGTATATTTTCACTCAACTTGAAGGAAGACAAGATCACCATTGCAATGACTGCTTTCATTTTTTCAGTGGATGTCATCTCTCAAGCTATAGGCATACCAAACCATGGTGAGAATTGGTTCAAAAGCATGAACCTAGACCTAGAAGAGTACAAACCCTACTTGAAATCACAATACAAAGGAGATCACTCACATGTTTTCCCATTTAGATACTTGTTGGAGAGATATGCACCATTGATGAAGGTTTTCATGAAGTTCTTCACATGTGAGGGCATATTTTCTAGGCTATATCAGTACCACATGAGGTTTCTCACGCACTTTATAGTCGTCAAGTCTCTAAATTTGTCCAGCTACTTGTATAAGAGCCTAACCAAAATGTCTGAAAGGGTGAAATTGAAACGAAAAGTGCATTATCCCAGCTTCTTTCACCATAGCCGGATAAAGGTTATTGTACTCCATCAGTTGATAGAGAAGAACATGACATGGAACATCTTCATTGAGGCAACCTTGAAAACACATATAACCACTTCACCAAGCCAACACCAAACCATGTCAGTACATCCCATGGAGGTGAGTTCATCAAGCAAACGTGATGAGGTTTCCAAGACACCTAGGCCTGAGGTGACTAGGAAATATTAGAGAGACAAAAGGCTTCTGTTTGCTCCTCAAATTGAGGAAGGGGCCAAGCCTACTACATCAACAAAACAAGGATCACCATCACATCATGAGGCTTCTTTGCATGATGAGGAGCCCATTCAACATGACTTTGACCTAGTTGTTTTGGAGGCACATGATGAGAATAAAACCCTACAACACATAATCAAAGAGAAGTATTCTCAGATCATCGAGCTCAAGGAAAATTTGGAAAGGGCCAAATTCATCATTTCATTCATTGAGCAAGAAAACAGTCAACTTAAGGGAAAACAACTAGTCATGGAGAAAAAGAAATTAAAAGCCAAGAAACAAGAGATGAAAGGCAAGGAAGTGGTGGACCATGAGGACACTGAGAAGCATGAAAGACATGTGGCAAGGAAGAGACCAAGGACAATGGGTCTTAGGAAGGTGCTTCAAAGGGAAAGAGAACAAAAGCCACCAATGGAATAATTGACCTTTGAAGATAGGATTTCCATGGAAATAAATGAGGACAGGGATTTTGGCTTGAAAAAGTCAATTGCCACCTTGAGAATCTCCTTGAAAAGGCCAAATGGGATAACAAGTTGCAAAAGAAAATGAACATCTATTATTACACAAGGAATCGGGTTGTCAAGGTCAAAATCAAGTAGTTGAAGGAAAAACTCAAGGAAATCCTAATCAGCCAAGAGGAGAAGGATGAGTTAGATTTGCTTGATGATGCATCCATGATTGCATAACATACCTCATTAGGCATATTTGGAAAAAAATTTGGAGTATTTGGAGAAAATTTTGTGTTCTGGTGTAAATTGGTGCAGACTTGCAATTGTTCAGAAATTTTCTATTTAGGAGCGTAGCGAGCTCACACTGTGATTCTTCCTCAAGGCTCCATATGATGAAAAATCAGAATTTTTGGAAAGATTATGACACCCTCTCAAAACCCATTTTCCCACTTTCCTGGTTTAGGGCTTAGTTTTTTAGAAATTTGCAAAAAAGAGGCCAAAAATCACTTTTCTACCCCTCTTTTCCCATTTCATTGCGTGTTAGTGTCGGTATCTTCATCCCTCCATCAGAGATCAAATCCTCTTGTTGCATTTCATATTAGGAGTCCTGCTCAATTATCTTCATTCCATTACACACATGGATCATCTGACACGAGTGGCTTTCCTATAGTTTCCCTCATGTCATTTACCTGTTGGTTCATGTTTTCTCATAAAAAAGCATTTACAGTCCTTTTTTTATATTAAAGGTTACAAAAGTGTTTTTAGGGTTTTCATTGTCAATTAGGTCCAGGGTTTCATTAGGGTTTTGTCAAAAAAATGTTTCAAAGTGTCCAATAATTACTAGCAGGTCATGAGGAGCTTTCAACATCAATAAATTTCATCACCAAGTGTTCGCAATTATGTTTTTCCTCAAAACTCTATTTTCAGGAAAAAATAGAGTATTTAGCTTTTATTGTACAAAAATCATGAAAATTTTGTTTTCCTCATTGTAAATTCCTTCATCTACACCGTGGTTTCTTTCCTTAGCCCAAAAAGCTCCAACACCTACAAAACAAGCAAAGCTTAGGTCATTTGGTTCATTACAAAGCTAAAAATAAGTGAAAAGTCCAAAAAACAGAGTTTAAAAATAAAGTCAAATCCAAAACATTATGAAAGTGGGTTTCATGATCCAAAAATTTAAAAATTCTTTGTTTATAAGCTATTCTTACATTTGAAAAGTTCATTTGCAAACTAGAAGCAAGGCCAAGTGATTTTTGTGAGCAAGTTACAAAGTTTGGGTGAAAAATGCACTAAGTTGCTCGGTGTGGCGCACTAGGTAGGAGGCATGGCGTACTCACCAGGCACGGTGATCTGGGCCTTAGACTCCTTTGTTAATTTGCAAGGGCACGACACATACGTGGAGCACGACACGTTGGGTTGGATGCGTGGTGTACACAGCCAAAGAGCCTCAAACTACTAAAACTTGCCCCAAACCACCAAAAATCTCATGGATTTGCCTTGTGACAAGTAGATAGGGCCTCCATCATTGTGTTTTATCCAAGTTTGGTGCTATATCATGGTGGTTGATGAGTGATAATTGTTTAAAAAATCAAACCCTACCATTTTAAATTCCAAGAAACTTGTTGCTTAGGGTTTGATTAACTATTTTGCTACCAAGTCTATCATTCCTCCATCACTCCCTTCTCCCATTTGTCCCTTGATTTCATTATTCTCTAAGTTTCCCTACCCCCTAAATTCACTAATCCTCTATCCCAAGTTTCCTTTCCCAAAATCCCAATTGTAAATCCCCAAACCCTAATCCTATACAAAACTCCCAAAACATCCCATATTTCCCTAACTCAAAACTATCCCAACAGTCCCTAAATTCTCCACTATTTTCCCTCCCCTTACAGTCCTTCATTTCACTGTTTCCCTTGGTGGCAAAGGTCAAACACATCATCAAAGGCAGTTCAAGACAGTTTGATATATCAACACCTATTTCTCCAAGATAGATTATCTACCAACAGACATGGCATCTGATCCTTCATATGATTATGAAGAGGAGACCCAAAATGACTCACCTATAGAGGGACATGCACCCAGGAGGCCTCATAGAGGTGGCAAACATATCAGAGAATAACCAACCACCCTTACTGAATTGCAGTCCTACCCTCTTACCATCTCTTGTTTCCAACATCAGTCATGTTATGAATTTTGTGAGAAGGTTGCTAGCATTCAGTTTCATCATGAGTTGGCTCATTTGTTTGTATTGCATTTACATGATGATCAAGCCACTCTAGCTGGTGTCACTTTCACATTAACACTAGAATCCATTTCAATAGCAACCGGCATACCTAACATTGGAGAGACATGGATCAAGAGGTAGAAAATTGACCGGTAGCATTATGAACCATATATTAAGCCCGACTTCTTGAGACAGCTCAAGGGAGTGTTTCCATTTTGGTACCTCAGAGATGAATATGCCCCTTTAATGAAATTGATCATGAGGTATTTTAGTTACAAGGGTCGGTTCTCCCATTTGTATGCTTATCATATCAGGTTGTTGATGCATTTTACCTAGGTACGGATGATGAACATCCCTTACTTCATGTGCCAAAATATTGAGAAGATGACCACTCCAGTGCAGCACAAGACTCCTCAGCAGTAGTTTAACAGTATTTACCATTTTTCTCTCATAAACATTATGCTTGTCCATTAGCTTGGCTTACAGGGAATCACTTGGGATGACTTCATCTCTCGTGAGTTTTTTAGAGCTTCTCGGGGACCTTTAGAAACTTTTCATGAGATAGGTGGACCTTCTTATCAGCATGAAGGTCATGAGACACACACTGCTACTGTGTCGATATTTATCACTTATCAGAAGGGCACCAAGTAGTTGTTCGCAGTAGCAAAGCGAGTGTTATCTCCACCTGGAGTGGAAGGGGCCTCACTTCTGACATCAGTACCACAGGTTCAAGATAAATTCAAGAGGCCAATGTAGGATGAAGGACCTTCAAGTGAGAAGGACTTTATTCTTATTGAGGATGATGATACGGACATGGGTCTGCAAAGCAAAAATCTCAAAGAGATCATCCAAGAGCAGTAGACAGAAATCAAATCATTGTCCCTCAACTTGGAGAGGGATAAGTGGATTATACAATACTTGGAGCAAAGCAATATGTAGCTTGAAGATCAACATGTGATTATGGAGTTACAAAACATTCGAGAGAATCACCAAGCTGCCCAAAGGAGGAGGCTGGAGTTCACTTCACTTGAGCAAGAGATCAACGTTGATCGGGAGTCTTGGCTCAAGAGAGTCAACATCCACTTAGAGAGACTGCTAGACAAGGCCAACAAGGACAAGGCATTGCTGAGACACATGGCTTTTCATTACATGGCAAGGAATACAGTTTGCAAGGTGCGAATAAGGAGTTTAAAGGAAAAATTAAAGAAGGCATCAAAGAGGCAAAAGAAGCAAAAGGATCATGATCGACTTTGGATATTGCTCGAGGCATCCTTGTCTCAACATAGCTCTTGATAAAGAAGGTCTAGCCCAAATTTCAAAAAAATTGGAGCAATTTTTGCATTTTCGAAACTTTTTGCACAAAAAAAGAGTTTTCCTCCCTATGCGTCGCGCCACGTGGCGCTCGCTTTTGCTAGGGGGCTCCAAATCACAAAAACTTTGCATTTCTGGATTTCTCATGAAAATCTATGCTTATCTATATATGGCCAAGAAATTTGGGTAGGTTTTGAGCCCTCAAAAAGGTCAAAAACACTCAAAAAATGACCTCACTACCCCTATTTTGACACATAGGAAGCAACCTTGGGAGATTTGAGTTTTGATAGGGCAAATGAAGGCCAAATTGAAAAATTCCACTTGGATTGAAATGTAGATAGGTAGGCCTTTCCAACAAGCCTACTTGGAGTTGATGTGGACATTAGAAAGACCTCCAAAATTTGGTCAAAACAAGCACGGTGCATAGAGAATCAGGCGCGGCGCATAGAGGAAAAATTGCCAATTTGACCAAGTTTTGCTCTGTTTTTCACCCAGCTTTGCCTAGTTTGACTTTTTCACTTTCCTAATGGAAAATTTATGATGTAATTTGATGAAAATTGATGGATCATGATGTAAATATGTTAGGTTTTTACTTGTAGAGGTAAATTCATCAGTTTAGAGGTTGTTTGAAACTAAATGAATCAATTTCCTTCTTTCCAGAGGCATGTTGTTATGTTGCCTAGTTTCTAGTTCTCAGTTTAGGATCAGTTGGATTAGTTCCTAAACATGTGAGCTCGGCCCCTAGAGGCAAGGATGAGCTATATTTGTCTATATTATGTTGTTTTTCAGTCATTATCATGGTTGGACTCTTTAGAAAGCCTTGAGCTTCATTGTACACTCATATCAGTATTTTGGCTAAGGAATTGAGACCAGGATTTGCAATACTCTTTGGGATTCCATATGGAATTTATTTTGGTACAGTGCTTTCTTATGTCTTTGTGAATTTATTCATGTGTTATATGTATCATTTCTCTTTATTTCTTCTTAGCTAAACAAACAAGAGTGTAAGTAGAATACAATGAAAAGTGCAGTGCTCTACTTGAAGTTTGCTTTAGTCTTTTGATGTTTTCCACTGTTTGGAGAGGATCCATGGTTTCCCTCACCCTATTCAACTCCTCCTTTACCTGAATCCATCCATCTCACTTGATTTAGAGTGCCAAATTTAGTTGCCTACCATGCCCCATCGAGATCCCTGCAGGACTGTGCCTCATTCCCCGCACCCAAAATCTGCCTTCTCATCTGAGCCAACAATTCATCAATTCATTCAAAAACCTCTTGCACACATATACCTAGCCTAAGATCAGTAATCAAATCAGTCATCTCAAACCTTTAGTGAGCATACTTAGCTGAGATTGACTCAGAGGGAGCCCTCTCCTAACCTGGTAGGGCTAGCTACCAGGCTGAGCGTAGTCTGATGTGGACCTAGAATCTTACCTTTTTAGCCTGAGGTAAATCTAGGCTCTAACATAGTGGCAACAGTACTGAGGATCTAAATTGATTGTTGTTAGTATTCTTTGTTTTGAAGCTAAAGACGGAGTCTGAAGATTAGCGAGGTAGCCTTTGAAACGCTTTTGCTTTGCATTAGCGCAAGTATATAAACGCTACTTCAGTGAATCTCCGATCTAGTCTCATTAACGAAAAATCTAACCTGCAACTCACTCCAGTGCATCTAATAATTCTAAGCTTTGAATGATAAGTTTAGGATTTTATAGCCTGAATAAGTTGTTAATGTCTGTTTTATCTCTTGGAAATAATAGCACACTGGCTTCCAAAAGATATACCAGAGCCAATCCAGATCCAAATCCTCCTCTTGTATACGAGAATCCCAATCTTATTCCAAGAATCCTTCATCAAGAGAATTCCGAGACTCCCGTGTTTAAATCGCATTCATGTCCTGTGATTTTTGAGTATCTTGAAGAGCTTGATTTTGATGAAAAGTTTGATTTGTCATTGTTTGAAACCAAATCTGAAAGTGTTGTTGGCTCCATAGTCCCGAATCCAGAATTTCTTACAGATCTAGAAACGGAAAGGGTTAATAAGTCTATTGAGGATTATATTTTGAGACAGGTCCAGACTGCAATTGTGGCTTCAAATATCATTGATTTACTAGAAACTGCATCTACAACCCTTGGATCTTCCATAACTTCATCCAGCTCAAGGATTCCCACCAAACCACCATTCATTCCCACCATCCCTGTGCAACCTATTATATCTAATAAAAAGTCTACAGTGGTATCACCTCCGTCTACTCCTTCTACTCCTCAAACTTCCAAAATTGCTTTGCCTCCGCACACACCTCCTCATACACCCCATACATTAGGTCCACCTACTCCCCCAACATCTCCAAGACCAAATCCACCGAGAGTAATGGATGTTCATTTCACACCCCTTGTGCTGCCTCATAATTTGGATGATATGTCTGCTGATTATCAAAGAAAAATTCCGTTGTTTGATGGCACTCCTCACAGTGTTACAGCTCAGCAAAATGTGGACAGAATGGGAGATTTCTTCGATCTTCATGAGATTGATGCAGAAAATGTGACAATGAGATTGTTTGTACAGACATTTGGTGGTGAAATTAGGAAATGGTTCATAGCTTTGCCCACTGCAAGTATCAATACATTGGCCAATCTACAATGAAAATTCTTAGACTGTTGGGATGTGAAGAAAAATCCTCTTCAAATCCTTGTTGAATATGAGCACATCAAGTGGAACGTTGGTGAGTCTATCCAAGATTATTGCATTATATTCAATTCCGTTTATAATGCAATCCCTAATCATCTAAGGCCACCCATGGGGCTAGCCTTGATTAAGTTTTCATATAGTTTTGATACTGATATGGCTTATCAAATAAGAGAGAGAGATCCGACCATGTTGGAAGACATGCAGAATATTGCGGTCAGCGTGGAAGCAAATCTGTTGGCCAAGAGAGCTAGAGTAAGAGCAGAAAGGAAAGTCACTATAAAAGAAGAGTCTTCCTCGTCAAAGCAAGTACTTTGGAAGGTGGAGCAGATGCTTCAGAGAATGAAAATTGATAAGCCTGAACCTCAAGTTAGAAATCCTAACTGTCCTGGCCAGCAACAGCCACAATATAGAATCAAACAAAGAGAGTAGCGAGCCCAAGATCCCACAACGTAGTAGCTGGTGCAAACACCTCTACAGCAGAACTTTCTACATGGTCTGGAATCAGATGAAGAAGAGAATGTGATCGGCGAAGAAAATCATTTCTTTACGCCTGATGATATGCCTATTTTCATCACTGAGGATGAGGAATATTCCAAGAATTCAGCTGGATAGAGATGACAATTTCATTTTCACAAATGAGGCAATTCTTGATGAAGAGTCTGATTATTACCAAAGAGGATATATGAATGCTCTATCAGCTCAACAGCGACAATATTCACTCTAAAATAGAGATGTGCTCGTGAACCCAATTTAGAAAAGGAAGGAGGCAACAACGTCAAATAATGATCCTCCTAATGTGCAGAAAAAAGGAAAAGAGGCAGCTGATCCTACCACCAGTAAAACACCATTAGCAAATGAGAGATCCAATCAGCCAATTGGGTCAAAGGATAAACATGAAAAGAAATATTGTCCAGTGAAAGAGGTAGAAAAAGTTTTAGTTTTTAACTTAGAAAATGAAATCGCTAAGTTAAAAATATCTATTCCTTTGACCGAGTTAATGAAGAACAACAATTATAAAGGTTAGGTGTCCAAAATTTTGAATTTAAATCCATCATCTGATATGCTGAATGTGGAGGATGATAGTCCCGAGTTGATTTTTGGGCCAACATTGGAAGGTTAGTCTGAAGATAGTGATGTAGCCCCTTTCTACATCAATCTCAGGGTGCACGGCTTTGTGCTGCATAATGCTATGTTTGATTTCGAAGCCTCTCATAATCTCATGCCCAAGGCCATCATGGAGAAATTGGGACTCCACATTATGAGAAAGTATCATGACCTTTACTCTTTCGATTATGGGAAAGTAAGGTGCATTGGCCTTATCAAGGATTTGGTTGTCAGTTTGGATCAGATTCCGGCCAAATATGTTTTGATGGATGTACTCATAGCGGATATACCTCCTAGATTTGGCATGCTCCTTTCTAGATCTTGGGGAGCAAAGATTAAAGGGATAATGCAGCTTGATTTATCCTATGCTACCACTCCTGTGTTCAGTCAGATGAGGAAACTATATTGGGAACAGAAGATGAAATATATGATCAATTGCAAGGAGAAACCGGTAAATAATCTGATCAACTATGTACATACTAATTTGGAATCATTTGTTTTATATTCATATAGATTTAATGATGTAAATAGCCAAGTAGTTGAAGTAGAAGACATTCCCGAGATCTATGAAAATTTTAGAGAAGTTTTGAAACAAGAAATCCAAACCATTTAGCAATCAACGTTCCAACAGCAGCAACATAGTGATGGACATCAAAGAAGAGAAACAATATAAACAGAGTTTCAGCACTTGGAAGAGGAAGAAGCAGGCCTGTGGGTCATGGATTTTGATGGTGTGGTAGGAAGGGAAGGGGCTAGAATTGGCATATGGATACGCAGCCCTGTTTTTTCCCCAAACAAAGTTCCAAGCAATGTAAGGGTCTACTCTTATAAACTAGCTTTTGATTGTTCAAATAATGAGGCCGAGTATGAAGCTTTGATTGCTGGTTTAAAAATTGTTAGAAAGTTGAATGCCAAAAGGATTTCAGTGTATGGCGACTCCGAGCTAGTTATCAAGCAAGTGAAAGGGGAATACCAAGCAAAACATCCTAGAATGTTAGCTTACTGAAATGTATTGCTTGATATTTTGAGAGTATTTTCAAATTATACTTTAACTTGTGTTCTTCGTGCTCAGAATATCATTTCCAATTCACTTGCAACAACAACAAGTTTGAGATTCATGTGAAACATCACCCAGCTGTCCCCGACAATCAAAGATATTGACAAGTGTTCCAAGATGATGATGAGATCGATGAATTTCTGCAGAACAAAGATAAATTCAAGGACACTTCTATTGATGTGGAATATGATGATGGAGATGTAGATATCGAAGTAAATCAGATGGAAGTTTTGCAGCTCAAAGATAACATCATTCCTAAAGGTCTAATCCCTTTAGAGGAGTTGTTCGATCATGATGATGTGGCTCGAAAACCAAGCTTGCAGCCAACCGAAAAGGGTGTTGAGGACGTGAACATCGGATCAGCTGAAAATCCCAAGATGGTAAAATTATCAAAAGCATTGCCTCCACCGGTAAGAGCAAAATATATCAGTTTTTTATCCTCTTTCACTGATGTGTTCGCTTGGGATTATTCCAATTTGAAGTCATATGATAGAAGTATTATTCGGCATGTCATTCCGCTCAAGCCTAATCAAAAGCCATTTCGTCAAAAGTTGAGGAGAATAAATCCAAAGTTGTTGCCCTCAATTGAGAAGGAAGTGAACTGATTGTATAAATCTGGTATCATAGTTCCCATAAGGTTTTCATATTGGATTTAAAACTTGGTGCCCGTGCGCAAGAAAACAGGTGATATTCGGCTATGTATTGATTTTAGAAATTTGAACAAAGTTTCTTTGAAGGACAACTATCCATTGCCCAAGATGGATCACATACTTTAGCGAGTATTTGGAGCATCCAGGATGTCATTACTCAATGGTTATTCGGGTTATAACCAAATTCTAGTCCATGAGGATGGTCGAGACAAGATAGCGTTCACCACTCCGTGGGGAACCTTTCACTATGCAAAGATGCGTTTTGGATTGAAAAATGTTGGTGCAACCTTTCAATGGGCGATGGATATCGCATTTGCCAATGAAAAAGATGTTTTCCTTGTTGTTTACCTTGATGACTTAACTGTTGTCTCTAACTCAGATGAAGATCACCTATATCATTTGAAGATTGTGTTTCAGTGGTGTAGGAAATATTGCTTCTCACTCAATCCAAAGAAAAGTTTGTTTGCCATGGATGAGGGCAAGCTTCTTGGGCACATCATCTCAAAGGAGGGCATCCGCATTGATCTAGCTCAGGTGGAGGCCATTCAAAAGATTGATTTTCCACGAAGTAAGAAAGAAATCCATTCCTTCAATGGTAAGATAAATTTTTTACGTCGCTTTGTACCCAATCTTGCAGAACACTTAAGGGAGATCACAAATTTGCTCAAAAAGGATAGTGTGGTAAGGTGGATGGAGGGAGCAGTAAAATATTTCAATTTAGTGAAATTATCACTTTCTTTAGCTTCGATTTTGATTAGCCCAGACTATACTTAGGATTTTATTTTGTTTTCATTTGCCTCGGGTCATACTATGGCAGAGATCTTGATGCAAAAAAGAGACTAGCTCGAGAAGCCAATCACTTTTTTCAGTAGAACCATAAGGGATGCGCCTTTGAAGTAAAATATTATTGAAAAATAGGCCCTTGCTTTGGTAAAGGCATTGAAAGACTTTCGGGTTTATATTTTTCATTCTCACATCCTTGCTTATGTTCCTAACGCTGCTGTTAAGGATCTCCTAGTGCAAACAGATCTAGAGGGGAGAAGGGGCAAATGGATTGTTGCCTTGTTGGAGTATGATCTGGAAATCAAACTGACAAAGCTCATAAAAGGACAAGGGCTGGCCAAAATCATGGATGAGTCAAATTTGCACATCCTGGACATTAATCTAATTACTACTATATTTGAGGAAAACGAAGAGAATTTGCCTGTATAGGTATAAAAAATGTTCCTCCTTTCTCCTAGGTATTCAGACATTATTTATGTACTCCAAAATCTGTCATCACCACCCATAAGGGCTAAGAACAAGAGTAGGATACTGAAATTGAAAGCTGCAAAATTTTGTGTCATGAATGTTGCACTTTATTGGAAAGACTCTGGTGGTGTCTTGCTAAATTGTTTAGTGCAACAAGGAGTGAAACAGGTAATGGAGGAGTTTCACAAAGGGGATTGGAGAAGCCATGTTTTTTGGAAGACAACTGCTAATAAAATCTTGAGAGCTAGGTATTATTGGCCAACCATTTTTTCTGATGTGTAAAAAACAGTGGCCAACTGCCATAAGTGTCAGATTTTCCAAGGTAAGAGGAAGTTGCAGCCTTTGCCACTCAAACCCATTGAAGTCAGTGCTCCATTTCAACAATGGGGTTTGGATTTCATCGGTGAGATTCATCCTTCTTCTTCAGTGCAGCATAAGTGGATCCTCACGGCGACAGATTATTTCACCAAATGGATAGAGGCAGTTCCTACAAGGCAGGCCACCAATTCGATAATTGTCTCCTTTCTTGAAAGCAAAATTTTTATCTCGTTTTAGTTGTCCCCATAAGTTGATCACTGACAATGCAGTAGCCTTCAAATCGAAAAGAATGATTGATTTTTTTCATAAGTATCAAACCACTTTGGGGCATTCGACTTCCTATTATCCACAGGGAAATGGATTGGCTGAATCCTCAAATAAGTCTCTTTTCAACATTATCAAAAAGCTGCTGGAAATTAACAAGAAAAGTTGGCACAAAAAGCTGGACAATGCACTTTGGGCAGACAGGGTAAGTCACAAAAATTCTATAGGCATGTCTCCCTTTGAACTTGTATACGGTGTAGACACAGTTTTCCCAACCTCTTTGGCAGTCTTGGTGGTCAAACTTCTCCAAGAATCAAGCAGTGAAGATGATGGTTTGTAGCAGAGGATGAATCAAATGATTCATTTGCAACAAAATAGGGGGGATGTATTTCAGAATTATTCCAAGCTACAGGAAAGAATCAAGAGAATATATGAACAAAAATCGAAGGCGGACAGGTTTGAGATAGGAGAAATAGTGTATAAATGGAATGCAAGAAATGAGGAGAAAGGTAAACATGGAAAATTTCAAAATCTTTGGAAAGGACCATACAAGATTACTACATATCGGGGTTAGAATTCTTTCCTGTAGCAAGATCTGAATCACAAATATTATCTGAGTGGAGCAGTCAATGGTCGGCTCCTCAAGTGGTATTGTTTGTGAAATGTTTTCTACTATTCTATTCATCATTGTATATACCGGTTTGTTTAAATTCCATTGCCAGTGTGTATTGTTCTCATTCTTCAGCTTGGGGCCTGAAGTGAAGGCTATAAGGCCGAAGTTTGATTTCATTTTTGAGATTGGTTTGTTAGAGTCGGGTCTTCCAGTCAATTTCAGTCTTGAAAATGGGTCAACATTGAGTAATATTCAGTCCTGAAATTGAGTCTTTAAGTCAAGAGTTCAATTTTGTTCTGTTGAAGTTATTGACTCCATAGCCCAATGGACAAAGGCACTGTCAGATTTCCCAGAGATATATAGTTCTTGGCACCTCCAAGAAGCTACCATCCCCATTGGACCCAATGTTAGTATCGGTATTTTCATCCCTCCATCATAGATCAAATCCTCTTGTTGCATTTCATATTAGGAGTCTTGCCCAGTCATCTGCATTCCATTAGGCGCATGGATCATCTAACGTGAGTGGCTTTCCTACAGTTTCCCTCATGTCATTTACCTACTGGTTCATGTTCTCTCATCAAAAAGCATTCATAGTCCCCTTTTTATATTAAAGCTTGCAAGAGTCCTTTTAGGTTTTTCATTGTCAATCAAGTCTAGGGTTTCATTAGGGTTTTGTCAAAAAAATGTTTCAAAGTGTCCAATAATTAATAGTAGGTTGTGAGGAGGTTTCAACATAAATAAATTTCATCACCAAGTGTTCGAAATTGTGTTTTTCCTCAAAACTCTGTTTTGAGGATCTTTTATTGGACAAAAATCATGAAAATTTTGTTTTCCTCATTTTAAATTCCTTCATCTGCACCCTGGTTTCTTTCCTTAGCCCAAAAAGCTCCAACACCTACAAAACAAGCAAAGTTCAGGTCATTTGGTTCATTCCAAAGCTAAAAAGAAGTGAAAAGTCCAAAAAACATAGTTTAAAAATAAAGTCAAATCCAAAGAATTATGAAAGTGGGTTTCATGAGCCAAAATTTCAAAAGCTCTTTGTTTATAAGCTATTCCTTCACTTGAAAAGCTTATTTGCAAACTAGAAGCAAGGCCAAGCGATTTTGGTGAGCAAGCAACAAGGTTTGGGTGAAAAACACACTAAGTTGATTGGCGCGGTGCACTATGTAGGAGGCATGGCGCACTCACCAGGTGTGACGCACTGGGCCTCAGACTCCTTTGTTAATTTACAAGGGCACAGTGCATATGTGGTGCGTGGCGCATACGTGGGGTGTGGCGCATTGGGTTGGATGCACAGTGCACATAGCCAGAGAGCCCGAAACTACTAAAACTTGCCCTAAATCACCAAAAATCTCACGAATTTGCCTTGTGACAAGTACGTAGAGCCTCCATCATTGTTTTTTATCCAAGTTTAGTGCTAAATCATGGTGGCTGATGAATGGTAATTGTTTAAAAAATCAAACCCTACCATTTTAAATTCTAAGAAACTTGCCACCTAGGGTTTGATTAACTATTTTGCTACCAAGTCTATCATTCCTCCATCACTCGCTTCTCCCATTTGTCCCTTGATTTCATTATTCCCTAAGTTCCCCTACCCCCTAAATTCACTAATCCTCTATCCCAAGTTTCCTTTCCCAAAATCCCAATTGTAAATCCCCAAACCCTAATCCTATACAAAACTCCCAAAAAATCCCATATTTCCCTAACTAAAATCTATCCCAGTAGTCCCTAAATTCTCCATTATTTTTCCTCCCCTTACAGTCCCTCATTTCACTGTTTCCCTTGGTGTCAAAGGTCAAACACATAACCAAAGGCAGTTCAAGATAGTTTGACATATCAACACCTATTTCTCCAAGACAATTTATCTACCAGCAAGCATGGCATCTGACCCTTCATATGATTATGAAGAGGAGACCCAAAGTGACTCACCTATAGAGGGACATGCACCCAGTAGGCATCATAGAGGTGGAAAACATATCAGAGAAGAATCGACCACCCTTACTAAATTGCAGGCCAGCCCTCTTGCCATCTTTTGTTTCCAACATCAGTCATGTTATGAATTTTGTGAGAATGTTGCTAGCATTCAGTTTCATCATGAGTTGGCTCGTTTGTTTGTACTATATTTACATGGTGATCAAGCCACTCTAGCTGGTGTCACTTTCACATTAACACCAGAATCCATTTCAATAGCAACCGGCATACCTAACATTAGAGAGCCATGGAACAAGAAGCAGAAAATTGACCTGTAGCATTATGAACCGTATATTAAGCCCAACTTCTTGAGACAGCCTAAGAGAGTGTTTCCTTTTCGGTACCTCTAAGATGAATATGCCCCTATAATGAAATAAATCATGAAGTATTTCAGCTGTGAGGGCCGGTTCTCCCGTTTGTATGCTTATCATATCAGGCTGCTAATGCATTTTACCTGGGTATGGATGATGAACATCCCTTAATTCATGTGCTGAAATATCGAGAAGATGACCACTCTAGTGTAGCACAAGACTCCTTAGCAACAGTTTAACAATATTTACCATTTTTCTCTCATAAAAATTGTGGTTGTCCATCAACTTGGCTTACAGGGCATCACTTGGGGTGACTTCATCTCTCGTGAGTTTTTCAGAGCTTCTCAGGGACCTTCAGAGACTTTGCATGAGACAGGTGGACCTTCTTATCAGCATGAAGGTCATGAGACACACACTGCTACTGTGACGATATTTATCACTTATCAGAAGGGCACCAAGTAGTTGTTTGTAGTAGCAAAGCGAGTGTTATCTCCACCTGCGGTGGAAGGGGCCTCACTTTTGACATCAATACCACAGGTTCAGGATAAAGGCAAGAGGCCAATGCAAGATGAGGGGCCTTCAGGTGAGTGGAACTTTATTCTTATTGAGGGTGATGATACAGACATGGGTCTGCAAAGCAAAAATCTCAAAGAGATCATCCAAGAGCAGCAGACAGAAATCAAAGCCTTGTCCCTTAACCTGGAGAGGGCTAAGTGTATTATAAAATACTTGGAGCAAAGGAATAAGTAGCTTGAATATCAGCAGGTGATTATGGAGTTACAAAACATTCGGGAGAATCGCCAAGCTGCCCAAAGGAGGAGGGTGGAGTTCACTTCGTTTGAGCAAGAGATCAACGTTGATCGGGAGTCTTGACTTGAGAGAGTCAACATCCACTTAGAGATACTACTGGACAAGGCCAACAAGGACAAGGCATTTCTGAGACACATGGATTTTCATTACATGGAAACGAATAAAGTTTGCAAGGCATGAATAAGGAGTTTAAAGGCAAAATTAAAGAAGGTATCACAGAGGCAAAAGAAACAAAAGGAGCATGATCAACTTCGGATATTGGCCGAGGCATCCTTGGTTCAACATAGCTCCTGATAAAGAAGGTCGAGCCCAAATTTCAAAAAATTTGGAGCAATTTTTTCATTTTGAAATTTGTTTGCAAAAAAACAAAGTTTTCCTCCCTATGCATCGTGCCATGTGGCGGTCGCCTTTGCTAGGGGGATCCAAATCCCAAAAACTTTGCATTTTTGGATTTGTCATAAAAAATTATGCTTACCTACCTATGGCCAAGAAATTTGGGCAGGTTTTCATCCCTCAAAAAGGTCAAAAACACTCAAAAAATGACCTCACTGCCCCTATTTTGACACATAGGAAGCAGCCTTTGGGAGATTTGATTTTAGATATGGAAATGAAGGCAAAATTTAAAAATTCCACTTGGGTTGCAAAGTAGACAGATAGGCCTTTCCAACAAGCCTACCTGGAGCTGATTTGAACATCAGAAAGGCCTCCAAAATGGGATCCAAACAGGCACATCGCATAGAGAATCAGGGGTGGCACATAGAGGAAAAATTGCCAGTTTGACCAAGTTTTGCTCTGTTTTTCGCCCAGCTTTGCCTAGTTTGACTTTTTCACTTTCCTAATGGCAAATTTATGGTGTAATTTGATGAAAATTGATGTATCATGATGTAAATATGTTATATTTTTACTTGTAGAGGTAGATTAATCAATTTATAGGTTGTTTGAAACTGAACGATTCAATTTCCTTGTTTCTAGAGGCATGTCGTTATGTTGCCTAGTTTCTAGTTCTCAGTTTAGGATTAGTTATATAATTTCCTAAACATGTGAGCTCGACCCCTAGAGGCAAGGATGAGCTATGTTTGTCTATATTATGTTGTTTTTGATTCATTAGCATGGTTGGACTCTCGAGAAAGCCTTGAGCTTCATTATACACTCATATCAGTATTCTGGCTAAGGAATTGAGACCAGGGTTTGCAGTACTCTTTGGGATCCCTGTGGCATTTGTTTTGGTACAGTGCTTTCTTATGTCTTTGTGAATTTATTCATGTGTTATATGTATCATTTCTCTTTATTTATTCTTAGCTCAACAAACAAGAGTGTAAGTAGAATACATTGAAAAGTGCAGTTCTCTACTTGAAGTTTGCTTTAGTATTTTGATGTTTTCCACTGTTTCAAGAGGATCCATGGTTTCTCTTGCCCTCTTTAACTCCTCCTTTGTCTAAAGACATCCATCTCACTTGATTTAGAGTTCCAAATTTAGTTGCCTACCTTGCCCCATCGAGATCCCTGTAGGACTGTGCCTCATTCCCCGCACCCAAAATCTGCCTTCTCATTTGAGCCAACAATTCATCAATTCATTCAAAAACCTCTTGCACACATATACCTAGCCTAAAATCAGTAATCAAATCAATCATCTCAAGCCTTTAGTGAGCATACTTAGCTGAGATTGACCCGGAGAGAGCCCTCTCTTGACCTGGTAGGGCTAGTTACCAGGCTGAGCGTGGTTTGATGTGGACCTAGAATCTTACCTTTTCAGCCTGAGGTAAATCTAGGCCCTAACACTGCGCACTTGGAGACACCTTGGGAGAATGGCCATATATCAACAAAATATGGGTCCTTTTGAGTGAAACATTACTCTATATACATCTAAACTCTCCCAGATTTCCAAAATAAGATTTAGATATGGATTTGGACATCAGAAAGGCACTCAAAAATGGCCTCCAAAAACTCGCTCCACACTTAGAAATTTTTGAGGTTTTTCTTTAATTTTCACTGCGTAATTTTTTGTAATTCCTAGTTTGAATTTGGTAAAAGTAAAAAAGGTGAAGTATATGAATGTGAGGGGTAAAATTAAATGTAAATAATGGGTGGTTAGTCATTTTAATCTGTTTTGATGTAAATTTGACCTCATTTATGAGAGAGGTTGGAGTCAAATTTAATTGTAGAATTTGTTTTTAACTTCCCTAGACATTAGGGTCTGGTTAGAGCACCTCATGGAACAGTTCCTAGAATCATGGATTCAACCCCTGAGAGTGGGGAGATGTTGTTTTTGTCTTTATGTATCAATATCTCAGTGATAGAATGGTTTGGAATTCAGAGGAGAGAACTATTGTAGCTTGTACTTGGACATTTTCTGGAAATCAAAGGACAAAATTTGCAACTGTTATCTAGGAATTCATGTGCAGTAAGTTTGTGATGTTTTATTTTCTCCGTTATAGATTTATATGAATTATATTCATCTTATCTTTCCATTCATCAATTCTTCAATGGTTTTCCTTATATTTTATAAGAAGAATTCTTTGCATAAAGCTCTGTTTTGATGGAAAAATCATTATGTGTTACTTTCTTTCTTACTTAATGAATTCATGTTTCATGCTCATTAAGACCTTTTTCTTCTTCTAAACACTACAATAAATCGACAAACCCTAAGATCCATCACAAAAGTAATGCTACATTGCTCCTTGATATCTTTGCTGATGTAACCCCTTGATCCTCTGACCTAGCTACTTGGTTTTTCTCCTTTATCCAACAACAAAACCCTAAATTTTCCAAAGCCCACCCAATCCTAAATATCTAGCCTAAAATCCTTTACATTCAAATCATCTCTTGGTTGTGATTTCATAGAGAGATCCCTATCTGGTTTGGTAGGGCTAGCTACCATACTAAAATCTTGGTCTGTGGTTACCTCCATCGATCTCCTCATTAGCTTGGGACATTGTGGAGGATAATAGAGGGCATGACAACTAGGGAGTGCCAAGGTGTTCTAGTGAATGTAAGGTTCCCAATTCATGGAAAAATGTAATGCTATTTGTGAGGTCATGACTACCAAGGTGTGTTAGAGAATGCTAGAGCATGCTAACACGTTCCAAATAGTATGAGGTCATGTCAAACAAGCTAAGATGTGTCAAGTGCTTAGGCATGCCAAGATGTACAAGGGTGTGACAATGCATTTAAGGGTTTGTCAATGCAACAAAAGGGAGGAACAAGTTAAACTACAAGGAAATGAGCACATAATAGGGTTAATAAGTCATCAATTTACCTTTTCCTTGAGGGACATGCTAGGCACACCAACACTAGGTGCCAAAGGGTGCCAAGTGCCAAGTTTCAATGCATTCTAAGCACCAAATCATCCTCTATTTCTTCTCATTTAGTTCCCAATAATTATCTAAGATAACATTAATATTAAACCATGCTAAAGCATACCAATCCATATTAACACATGCTAAACATACTAAGAATTGCCAAGTTCCAACACGTGCCAAGTGCCAATGTGCATCAGGGAGTGTGATGCATGCTATGAAGTGGAAGAGAATATTGAAGAGTGCTAAGGTGTGCTAGAGAGTGCCAATGCATGCTAAGGAGTGTTAGGGAGTACTAGAAAAATACAAGTGAGCACTAGGTCAAAATGCATGAAAGTGAATGAATATGAGGGTGTGTCGGGGAGTGTCAATGAGTGCTAGCAGTCATGCTAAGGAGGTAGTGACAAGGTATGCTAAGCACGAATAAGGCATGCCATGTAATATCAGGGCATGTCAAGAAGTGCTAGAGTGTGCTAGGAAGTTCATAGGTGTTCTAACATGTGCCAAATAGTGCCAAGGCATGCTAGGTGCTAAGACATGCTAGGATGTGTAGGGTGCTAGAGTATGCCAATATGAATTAGGGAGTTTAAAAGCAACAAAAGGAATAACCAATATAAAATGTAAGGAAATGAACACATAAGATAGTTAATAAGTCATGACTTTATCTTTTTCGAAAGGGGCATGTTAAGCACGCTAATAATATGTTCTAGTACATGCCAAGCTCCAATGTGTGCCAAGTGCTAATGCTTGTCAATGCAATATTATGCCAAGGTGTTCCAAGGCATGCTAGGGACTACAGGGCATGCCAACACATGATAGGGGAGTGCTATGTTATGCTATGGCATGCCAACATGTGCTTCGACATCCTACTCATATCAAGATGTTCTAGGTACAAAGGTGTTTCAGGTACAAAGATGTTCCAAGACATGGGAGGTGCTAAGGAATGTTAGTGTACTATTCCAAAGTATGTGGAGGTATAGCATGAGCGTTGAGGAGTGCTTAGTCTCTCTCATTAATCTAATTGAAAGAGCTTGATTATGTATTAAATAATATAGTTCCTACATACACTAGTTGATTTTTTAATGAGATCTAAGACAATAATAAGTTATTACAGACTTATGTGCATGGATGTGCCTATGTTATTTTATGCAATGGATCGATCAGATTGCGAAATAAATAAACTTCAAAGCAATAAAATACTATAATAGATAGACACATAAAAACACAACAGGTTTCATAAGGAGTTCATCCAATACTCTTGGGCTACATCTCCTGGTCCAGCCTTCAATGATGGCCTCTCTATTAAGTCTTCAAATAGAGTTTTTACAATAGTGAGCTTAGTTTGAGCCTCACACACAACAAATGCATTTATAAGAGCCTCACTTAAATCCCTCAATCTTCCTCTGAGTACACAGACTCCCTCACAGCTCTCAATCTCTATGCTAACTCTGTCTCGTATTTGCTTGCAACACTGCCTACATGTTTTCTATCTATCTGTGGCTTTTCAAGCCAACCGGGCTGCATGTTTGTTTCACATCCTTGGCTCTTAGTCTCCTTGGCCTCCTGTCCACTTCAAATCCCTCTTACAATGTTATGCAATCATCGCTTAATGCCCCAAAGGGGTGGTGGCCACCATTTCTGTAACGTAAGAATGCCTCGGGCCTCTGGAACCTTTAAAACTACCGCGCCTCATTTCCATAGTGGGAATGCACTCTAATAGAGAATTTCACCAAAAACAAGATATGTTAGACTTCAAAAGTCCTTCAATACACATCATTTCCATATCGGGTCTGCCTATCGGTCACTGTCATTTATGATAATGGCTCTATCCCTCCATTTTGTAAATACATTTAAAATGGCAAGAATGCATTGGAAAAGGCTTTTCCTTGGACTTGTAATTATATGTAATAGCCTTAAGGCACCTTTTTCAAGTCTGGCTTATCACATCAACTCTCTCCCCTTTCGTATTTCGTTTAACAAATGAAACAATGAAAATACATTAAAACATGGTGCTTGGAAGACTTCAAAATCCCTACAATATAGCTCATAATCTCATCGGGTCCATCTGTTGGAAATAATACTGAGACGGGGGGTGAATCAGTATTATCAAACTCTTATCAATTTATACAAATATTTTCAAATCTGACAATTGAAACTTGCATATACCTTCCAAACTTATAATTTAATTTATTCTTCAGATGTTTGTCATTAACCTATATGTGAGAACCATAGAATAATTAGCAGGAACACAAAATAGACAATCACACCAAGGAACACAAGATGTAAGGTGGAAAACCCAATGTGGGTGAAAACCACCTGCTACAATATGTCTCTATCTTCTTTCAATTAGAAACTTCTTCTTACAATGATTTTGTACTGGTGTAGTCTTTTACCAGTACGTAAGCTGCAACCTGTAGAGAGCTACAACCCTCTCTCGTTTTCTAGCTTCTTTTGGAAGGGAGCTACAACCCCCTTAGCTCTTATACTAGCTAAAATACTAGTACGTAGGTGCTAACCTACAGAAGGCTACTACCTTAGATTTCCTTCTAGGGACCACATTTCATCAATTTTCAAACTGAATCCAAAATATCATGTACATATGCATCACCCAATATCCTTTAAACAAATAACTTCTCAGAATGCAGTAACCATAAAATAACACCAGTAACCAGACACCAATTTAAACCCAGATCTCTACAGAAACAGATAAAAGAAAGCTAAAATATATTTCAAGAAAGTTCTGCAACTTCATCGAAGGAAACCTGCAAATATCGGCACTTCTATCGTGATGATTCTGCGCAACTCCGCACCTGCTTCTTCTCTGGTTCTGCGCACCTCCGCACAGCGCCGTTGCCGCTCTCTTCAATAGATCTGACTTATAATGCTCTGGTTTCTCCTTGATTTAGATTCAACTATGTCTCACCAACTGATTATCAGAAATTCAGATCTTACTCTTCTTAAGATTTTCAACACTTGTGATTAGCCAAATGATCTCCTTTCCTTTTTATAGGCTACGCCTCACTCAAAACCATGGACCAAAACCATTGAGAAACAATAACACGGACCCAATACTTGGGTTCAATACTTTTGGATGCAATACCGCGGACCAAAACCATAGGATCAAAAACTGTCGGACTAATACCATGAACCAACCATAAGATTTCCCATGTGCGTGTGCTTTTCTCTACATGAAAGTGCGTGAACTTTTCTCTGCATGAAAGTGCGTGAAATTTTCTCTGCATGAAAGTGCATGAACGTTTCTCTGCATGAAAGGAACTTTTCTCTGCATGAAAGTGCGTGAACTTTGTTGCACTATAATTTATCATTTGAGATGAGTGGGTTGCCATCAAGTACAACATATGTATCATAATGCCAACAATCTCCCCCTTTGGACTTGATTGCAACAACAACCAATCACTCACTCCCTTTGACATCAAGGTTAAAGGGGCAGACTACCATACTCCCCCTGAGTACCAGTGGAAAACTCTGAACGAGATCCCCCTTTGTATATGCTTTGTGCTGAAATGCTATCTGTAAGAAGATGTTCTACAAGAAAGAACATGACTCCATACATTATAAGTAACCTTCCTATCATCGAGACTCATACATACATCCATTTCCCATCCAAGTGGGAATACACTAGAGAGACAAAATTTATTCATCCAAGGCATAGTGGGGAAACCAAAATAGGTCATTACATGACCTTGATATGAAAGGAAGTACATGACATAGAGACAAGAAAAACTATCAATAGAATCAACCTTCAGACCAGCACACATTGATCTACTCCACCAGAAAACTCTTGAGAAATTAAACCAAGGACTTCTAAGATAATGCCAACAATGCGTCATTAGAAGAATATATGCTCCCCCTGAACCTGTGCTAGATGATCTCTGATAGACCCATTCAACCCACTTAGACTGGCAAATGTATGTATATCCACCTGCATACCACAGACAAGATTCAACAGCAGGATGATGCATCAACAACACCCAGCTTTTGTCTGAGGTATTCAAATGTCTCCCTGGGCAATGGTTTGGTGAGTATATCAGCAACTTGTTCCTTGGAGGGAACATACTCCAATTTGACCTTTTGTTCCAGCACTTGATCTCGGAGAAAATGATACTTGATTGGTATGTGCTTGGTCTTTGAATGCATGACTGGGTTCTTTGAAATGTTGATTGCACTTGTATTATCACATAATATGGAGATAGGTGGAGTACAAGTGATTTGAAAATCCTTCAAAGTTTGCATCATCCAAAGGAGTTGTGTGCAACAAGATGCAGCAGCCACATATTCTACTTCAGCTGTAGATAAATCAATCGAACTATATTTCTTGTTGAACCAAGATACTAATCTGGAACCCATAAAGAATGCACCACCACTAGTGCTTTTTTTTTCATCCATGCTTCCAGCCTAATCTGCATCTTTATAACCATGAAGAGTGAGATATGTATCTCT
>APFE030892652.1:134620-178033 GCA_000404065.3 Pinus taeda
TTGGATTTGTAAACCAAGAAAATATGTCAGCTCTCCAATCAAGGACATTTCAAATTCTTTCTGCATCACCAAGGAAAATTTTTGACTCATAGCTTCTTCATTGCTGCCAAATATGATATCATCAACATACACAACAAGTATTAACAATTTGTCATTTTCAATTTTTATATAAATATTGCTATCTATTGATCCTTTTGAAAAACCTTGTTGATGAAGGTATTTGTCCAGACGATAGTACCAAGCCCTTGGAGCCTGTTTAAGACCACAGTGAGCCTTCTTAAGTCTGGCATACAAGTTTTGGATCATTTCCAAGAATGAATCCATCTGGTTTCTCAATGTACACTTCTTCTTCTAACTCTCCATTCAGAAAGGCAGATTTCACATCCATTTGAAATACTTTGAATTTCTGAAAGCTAGAGAGAGCAAGGAACATTCTGATGGCCTCAAGTCTAGCAACGGGAGCAAAAGTTTCTTTAAAGTCTATTCCTTCTTGTTGAGCATACCCTTTACAAACAAGTCTGGCCTTATTTCTAACAACTTCCCCATTTTCATTCAACTTGTTTTTGAATATCCATTTTGTCCCTATGACATTCTTATCTTTTGGTCTAGGAACCAACTCCCAAGTGTTGTTCTTTTCAATCTGCTCAAGTTCATCATCCATTGCCTTGACCCAACATTCATCTTTGCACGCCTCTTTTAAATTTTGTTGCTCAGTGGAGGAGAGTAATGCCAAATAGCTTGAAGCTTATACTATTGCTCTTCCTGTTTGTATACCAGCCTCTTTCTACCCCAAAATCTAAGATTCTGGATGATTCTTCTAAACGTACCTGGATGGAGTCTTTTCTTCTATCCTTATCTGTTCTTCTGGTGCCTCATTGGTCTCTTCTTCTTCATCATGAATCTGATTTGATGTATATGGATAGTCCTCTTCATCTTAAAAATATTCAGATCTTACCTGCCTAGGAGTGTTTTCATCTTCATCAACCACTACATCAATACTTTCAAAAAAAATTCTAAGCCTTTTATTGTAACACTTGTATGCTTTGCTGTGGGGAGAGTAACCGAGAACAATGCCTTCATCTACTCTGGGTTCAAACTTGCCAAGATTTTCATTAGTATTTTTGATGTAGCATTTACTCCCAAAAATTTTGAAATATTTTACCGAAGGAGTCTCACCATGCCAGAGCTCATGAGGGGTTTGATTGTTGTTCACCCAGGCATTTGTTTTGTTGAGAATAACAATTGCAGCAAATGTGACTTCACCCCAGAAATTTGCAAGAGTTCCAGACTCATTAAGCATAGCACGAGCCATTTGTTGAACCATTTTGTTCATCCTTTCCACTACTCCATTTTGCTGAGGAGTCCTGGCTGTAGAGAATTCTCTTCTTATTCCATGTTCTTCACAAAAATTGAAAAATTCATTTGAGGTAAACTCCCCACCTCTATCAGATATGAGGCATTTAATTTTGTGATCTGATTCGTTTTCAACCAAAGCTTTGAAGGATTTGAATTTTTCGAAGGCTTCATCTTTGTGCTTCATAAGTCCTATCCAGACCATCCTTGAATAATCGTAAATGAATAATATAAAGTATTCTTCTCCCCGAGGTGACCTTTTCCTAGACAGACCACATACATCAGTATAGACAAGCTCAAGTGGCCTCCTAGCTGATGCTTCCTTCTCAGGGAAGTTAGTTCTAGTTTTCTTACTAAAATGACATGACTTGCATATTGTATTGTATGTAATTCTAATGTCTGGAATACCACGAACTTCTGGTATTTGCATGCTTTCCTTATTTGTGAGAAGCTTAGGTGCCCCAATCTTTGGTGCCATAGCCAATGTTCATCATTCTTGCTTAGATAGCGTTGATGCTATCCTTCTTTGAATATATATAAATTATTTTGAGTTCTTATGCCTTTGATCAATGTTTCTCCTGTATGAAGATCACGAACACTACATCCATTTGATCGAAATATTACCTCAGTTCCTTGATCGCACATCTGACTGACACTCAATAGATTATGCTTTAAGCCATCAACATACATAACATTTCCAACTTTGACCTTTTCTTTCAACAGAATGGAACCTTTACCTTTTATGAGTGCAGGGGTGTCATTTCCAAATGAGACCTTCTTCTCCTTTTCTAAGGCACTATACAACTGAAGTTTTTCCTTATCACCCGTCATATGTTTTGAACATCCACTGTCGATGTACCATTGATTTTCCTGCCATTCCTCATATAAGGCTATACCACATCTTTTTGGTTGCAATTCTTTCATTCTCCATGTTTTGGCACTTGAGGCTTAATCCTTCTGAGTTGTTTGCCGAAACTTTCTCCTACATTCAGAATCTTCATGACCGAAGTTGTTACAAATAGAACATTCAATTTCTTTTTCAAGAGCAGAAAAGTTATTGTAGGTTCTTTTCATTATCCTAGTCATACTTCTTTGTTTTTGAGTTTCTCTAGAGTCATGATTGTCTTATAGGCAACACATTGAGCTGCTTTGTGACCAAAGTTATGACAAGAGAAGCATTGGCCATTGAAGAAACTCCTGCGATTATCAAATCTACCAACCAAATGATTATAGTTTCTACTGTCATCCACTCTTGAGGTAGATTGAGAAGATTTTACCTGTGGCTGATTGTAGCTTATGTTAATCCTTAAGGTGGATTTCCCTCGATTTACCTGGTAGTCTTTGTTCATTCTTGAGGTAAATTGTCCCTAATTTACCTGGTGATCTCCATTGGGCCTTTGCTCACTCCTCCTTGCTACATCAATATAACTTTTGGAGGTGGATGGGTTCTACGCTTAAGATGTTTCTTCATTATATCCTAGACCTGTCTTGATTATGGGAGAACGCTGCACATTGATAATCTCATCTAGAGTTTCAAATCCTTTAACAAATCTAAGATTAAGAGCTTTTGTTTTCTCAATCTCTTTTCTAAGTCCCACAATTTCAAATTCTAACTTTTCATGATGTTTTTCCCTTTCAGCCAGTTGAAATTGTAGAGTATCAATAATCAATTTTTTCTCTTTTAAAAAAATTTTGAGTTTAGAAATCTCTTCATAAAGACCTTCTTCATATATAGCATCCATGAAATCATTATCTTCAAAATCCATTAAAAGTCTATAATTATTACCTCGTTCATCTTCATCATTATTTCAGAGTCCATCACTATCTTCATGAGTGTAGTAAATTTTCTTACCTACATTTTGTTTCTTGTTCCATCTAACAGGTTCCTTACCTTTGTCAAGCTTGTCTTTCTAAGGACACTTGGCAACATAATGACCGACTCTTCCACAAGTAAAGCATTTGAAGGGTAACTTACCTCTGAACCTTCAAGCACCTCGTTGAAGGTTCTTGACAAAATTTGATTCTTCCTCTTCTTTTGACATATGTCCTAACTCATAGTAATATCCTTTTTCTAAAGCCTTGAATTCAACTTCTTTCCTATCTAAAGGTCCTCCTTTCCTCATTTCGTAAGCGGTTAGAATTCCGTGTAGCTCTTACATGGTAATTTTCTGTAGATTCTTCTTTTCTTCTATTGCAGAAAATTTTGATTCAAACTTAGGAGACAAAGATCTTAGAACCTTTTCAACCACAACTGCCTCTTTTATTTCTTCACTCAAGCTTTTCATACAATTAACAATCTCATCTATTCATAGGAAATAGTTAGCCACACTTTCATCATTGTACATTATGAAATTTTCATACTGAATTATGAGGGTTTGAATTTTTGCTCGTTTTACCTGTTCATTTCCTTCATAGCTTAGAACGATCTTGTCCCATATTTATTTTTCAGTTTCATACTGCATAACCTTGACAAATTCTAATTGAGATAGACATCCTAATAGAGTATTGACAACCTTTGCATTTGTTTCAAACCGCTTCATCCTAGCCAGATCTGTAGGAGTTGCTGATGGAAAAGTGTACCCTGTATCTATGATATCCCAGACTTCTGTACCAAGAGATTGAAAATAGGTAGTGACTCTTACCTTCTAATATAAGAAATTGGTCCCAGCAAAAATTGGTGGCCTGATCAATGCTTCTCTCTCGTAGTAGCTCATGATGATAGATCTTCCTTCATGCGATCAAGCTTCTTCTAAAGGACCTTCTCTGATACCAATTGTTGGAAATAATACTGAGAGGGGGGGGGGGGGGGAACTCCAATATTATCAAAACTCTTAGCAATTTATAAAAATATTTTCAGATCTGACAATTGAAACTTGCATATACCTTCCAAACTTATAATTTAATTTATTCTTCAGATGTTTGTCATTAATCTGTATGTGAGAACCATAGAATAATGAGCAGGAACACAAAATAGATAATCACACCAAGGAACACAAGATGTAAGGTGGAAACCCAATGTGGGTGAAAACCACCTGTTGCAATATGTCTCTATCTTCTTTCAATTAGAAACTTCTTCTTACAATGATTTTGTACTAGTGCAGTATTTTACTAGTACGCATGTTGCAACCTGTAGAGAGCTACAACCCTCTCTCGCTTTCCAGCTTCTTCTAGAAGGGAGCTACAACCCCCTTAGCTCTTGTACTAGTTGAAATACTATTATGTAGGTGTGACCTACAGAAGGCTACTACCTTCTCTTTCCTTCTAGGGACCACGTTTCATCAGTTTTCAAACTGGATCCAAAAAATCATGTACATGTGCATCACCCAATCTCTTTTAAACAAATAACTTCTCAGAATGCAGTAACCATAAAATAACACCAGTAACCAGACACCAATTTAAACCTATATCTCTATAGAAACAGATAAAACACAGCTAAAATATATTCCAAGAAAGGTTTGCAACTTCACTGAAGGAAACCTACGGATATCGGCACTTCTATCATGACGAGTCTACGCAACTCCGCACCTACTTCTTCTCTGGTTTTGCGCACCTCCACACTATGCCGTTGCCGCTCTCTTCAGTAGATCTAACTTATAATGCTCCAGTTTCTCCTTGATTTAGATTCAACTATGTCTCACCAACCGATTATCAGAAATTCAAATCTTGCTCTTCTTTAGATTTTCAACACTTGTGATTAGCCAAATGATCTCCTTTCCTTTTTATAGGCTACGCCTCACTCAAAACCATGGACCAAAACCATTGAGAAACAATACCACAGACCCAATACTTGGGTTCAATACTTTTGGATGCAATACCATGGACCAAAACCATAGGATCAAAAACTGTCGAACTAATACCATGAACCAACCATAAGATTTCCCATGTGCGTGCACTTTTCTCTGCATGAGAGTGCATGAACTTTTCTCTGCATGAAAGTGTGTGAACTTTTCTCTGCATGAAAGGAACTTTTATCTGCATGAAAGTGAGTGAACTTTTCTCTACATGAAAGTGTGTGAACTTTTCTTTGCATGAAAGTGCGTGAACTTTGATGAACTATAATTTATCATCTGAGATGAGTGGGTTTCCATCAAGTACAACATATGTATCATAATGCCAACACCATCCATCAAATCGCATATATGTGTATACACATACCCCCTCTCCTGTGGATCTACTGATTGCGATCTGGTGATGCAACGCGAGTCGTCGATTTGCACGCTTGATCAACAGTCCTCATTGACCCCGCCAATCACTATCACATCACTTATAAGTTCCCTGCCAATCACAGTCGTAACTCTTATGTGGGCTTTTCCGATAGCGCCGATAGCCACCACCGATAGCAATCCACTGATCGTAGTCGCAAGACACATGTGGATCCCGCCGATCTTCGCCAAAGGTCACTGTTGATTGTGATTACCAATCCGATCTAGATTTTTGATCGGCCAGATCGGATGGTTACCGTGCATCACTTGTTCCACACCTCCATAATCTATTTTATTCATGATTTCATGGGTTTTGGGTCTTTTTATAGCATTTCTCCACCCTCCTAAGGGTGTTTCCTTTGCATTAACTTTGATATTTTAAAAGATTTTGATTTTTGGCATTATTCTTAAAGAGTTTATGAAGATTTAGAGAGTTCTCTTGGATCCATTTGGATCATTCCTCCCCACTAAAAAATGATTTTGGACCACCAAAAGTTGGGTTTCGAGCATTGTTTAAGTGAGGATACAACTGCCTCACTTGCCCAACCTCTATCCATTTTGCACTACTAGGCTTTGAGCCTCTACGTCCTACTCTTAGGTACTCGACATCTCCTCTGCACATTGTCCTCACCTTCCTATCCAAAATTGTATCTTCTTGTAGCTCATTGAGATATTCAGGTAACGGATCATCAATGGAAGGCAATTGACTTTGCACTTCAGGATCTTCAATTAATGAAGGTTCAAATAGTCTTAAATTTTCTGCATTTACTACTAAATATATATGCATGTATGCTGACAGATCAACGCAGAAGCATTCTCGCAATTTTTCTCAAGTACCTTAAAAACCCCATACCTTATTAGATTCAGCTTCTTTCCTTCACCTTACATTCTGTCCTTGCTGATATACAACCAAAATTGATCACCAACCTGGAAGCTATGTTCCACCCGATGTTTATCATGACTTGCCTTGTATTTCCAGCTGTCCCTACACTACCTGGTGAATTTCTTGGATTTGTTTTATGAATCTGGTTGCTTTGTCCACATCACTGTGTCCAGCAACTGCTATGTCCTTTTCAAAGACAAAATCCAATGGAGGCCTTGGTTTAAAACTAAAACAGGTCTCAAAGGGGGATCTCTATGTAGAAGAATGTTTAGCACGGTTGTAAGCATTTTGCACATAACATAAATGTTCATCCCAAAGCTTGGGATGCTTGCTGCAATAACCCCTGAGCAACTGGATCATTGTCTAGTTGACTACCTCTGTTTGGCCATCTGTCTGTGGATGAAAGGTTATGCCTTCAGTCTGGTGTCCATTAACTCCCACAGACTTTACCAAAACTTCCCAACAAATTAGGAGTCTCAATCAGATACTATGGAAGTGGGTAACCCAAAATTTACCCAAACATGCTAAAAGAACAATTTTGCTATTTATTCAGCTATAATTTGTTTATTACAAGGTATTAAAATACACATTTTGTTGAACCTGTCCACAATAACATATAAATAGTCATTTCCCTTTCTAGATTTTGGCAATCCCCCAACAAAGTCCATGGAAACACTTTCCCAAGGACAGGAAGGAATTGGTAGTGGAGTGTACAAGCCTAGTTTTCTATTGCTGGGCTTGATTTTAGCACACATCATACACCCTCTTACATATCGAGAAAATATTTCATGCATTTTTGGCCAATAGCAGTATCTTTGTAGTTGTGCAATTGTTTTTCTTACCCCAAAAGAACCTAATAGCATAAAAGTATGTGCCTCCCTAATTATGTTATTCTCTCTATTTGTGGAATGCATAGCTTCCCCAAATGATACAAGAGTCGGTCCTTAATATAGTAATCCAATTCTTATACCTTTTTGTAATTACTTAAAGGTGCATATACATCTTTAAATTCTATATCTTGAGCTGCATATTTTTCAATGTAGCTTTCATGCATTATTGAGTTATGCTTAAGTATAGTAGATGCATTTATAATTGGTCTGGACAACATATCTGCAACTTTATTGTGTATGCCATTTTTATATCTGATGACTAAATGAAACTGCTGCAGGAAACCCATCCACCTATAGTATCTTTATTGTTGCAACTTAGTTTGTGAGTGCAAGTACTAAAGTGGCTAATGATCAGTATGTATAATTGTTTCTTTACCCATTAAGTAATGTTTCCACTTCTTCACAATCTGAACTAATTCATACAATTCCTTATCATATGTAGGATAATTAACTACTGCAGAATTAAAAGTCTCAGAATGGTAGCATATCGGTTTACCATGTTGTATCAACATTGATCCCATGGAATAATCACTGGAATCTATTTCGATCTCAAATGGTTGTTGAAGATTTGGCAATGCTATTACTGGTGTTGTACTAATTTTTTCTTTCAAGGTGTCGATCGCTTTCTGCTATTTGCCTCCCCACTGAAACACCTTGTTCAATCATGTCAAAGCATGTAAGGGAGCTACAATTAAGAAAAAGTTAGCAATAAACGTTCTCCAATATTGTGATTCCCCTAGGAAGCTTCTAACTTCTGTAGCAGACTTGTGTTTAGGCCAGTTTACAATGACTGCCACCTTAGAGGGATCTATCTTCAATTCACTACCCCTACAATATGACCCAAATAATTCAAAGATGTCTTACCAAACTCACATTCTGATAATTTAACATAGAGATTTTCCTTTTTCAAAACATCTAGAGTCGCTTCACATTATTTAAATATTCTTCCCATGTTTTACTAAATACATCAATGTCATCCAAATATACAATTACAAAATCATCAATAAAAGGCCTGAGTACATCATTCATAACCCTCATGAAAGTGGCAGGAGCATTAGTTAAGTTGAAAGGCATAACTAGCCACTCATACAACCCTTTCTTTATTTTGAAAGCAGTATTCCATGCATCTTTCTCTACTACTCTGACCTAATGGTAACCACTACGTAGGTCCAACTTGGAAAAGAAAACAATCTCTTTCAATTGATCCAATAGATCATCAATGCGACGAAGGGGATAACGATTTTTTATCATTATTTTATTCAGTGCTTGGTAATCAATGCAGATCCTCCACGAACCATCCTTCTTTCTCACCAACACTATTGGAGATCCGCATGGTGATGTGCTTGGTCTTATGAACCCTTTCTCAAGCAGCTCCTGTACCTGCTTCTTGATTTCTGCATTCTCTAAAGTGGATAACCTGTAAATTCCAATGTTAGGCAATGGAGCATCTTGCTACAAATTAATATCATGTACAATTTCCCTTTTGGGTGGCAGACCTTTAGGTTCTTGAAATAAGATATCATATTCTGAAACAACTCTTTCTAAATCAGCTTTATGTTTAGCATCACAACTTTCAAATACATTGGTTTTATCAAGTTTCTTTTCCTTTACAACCATCAGTAAAAATTTCTTCCATGAATTTACAATTCTTTTCATTTGCCCTGAGTTTATGAGAGTATAATTATTCTTGAGTTTGTAAGCTCTTACAATATATTCTATTCCATATTTAACAAGTTGATACTTATTTTCAGCTCTATAGAATATGGCTTTTCTATCATACAAGTAAGGACTTCCTAAAACAATTCCACATATATCCAAGGGAACAATATCTAACTCAACCTGATCCACAAATGCTGACCCAAAAGAAAACTTAAGTTTACATTGTGTAGTCACTTATAGTTTTTATTTATCATATACGCAACCTAATGGATATGGCTTCTTGTGAGGTGTGGTTAGCAATCTCGATTTCATTACAATTTCTTCAGAAAATAGGTTTACTTGTGATCCACTATCAAACAAAGTAATAATATTTTGATGCCTGGAAATAACTCTAATATCAAAAATCCCATGTCTTCTTCTCTCATTTTCTTCACTATCAATAGTTTGTGTAGAATTACTAGTAGATGCTTCAAAATTTTTACATTTTATACCTGTGGCTGCAATTGTTGTTTCATCACCTGAGTCCGACCCCAAATCTTTTTGTATAGCAACAATAGTCTTCTTCTTCTTGTCATTGAAATTCTTGAGTTTCAGCTCTAAATGTAAAGACCAACAATATTCATCATCATGTCCATCCTTCTTGTAGTGAGTGCATGAAGGTTTGGCCTTCTATACAGAAATTTATTTCCTCTCTTTCCATTTCTGCTTCCTCTTTTCCTTGCTTTTGCTTGCAGTGGGTTTTGATGATCCCCCAATCTTTGGGTTCACATTCTTGCCTCTAGCCTCTAAATGGGTCACTTGGATAGATGCCTCATCTATGCTAGTAGGGTTAAACATGAGAATGGTATGTCTCAAATGATTGTGTAGACCACCTATATACTTTAGCAAAGTTTCAGGTAAGTCTAAAGAAATGCCTAGAATCAAAGATATTTTTCTAAATTCTTGGGTGTAGCTTTGTACACTTTTCCCTTTTGCTTGGCGAAGAGTTTGCCAACTCATCATAGCTTGTTGCATATAAGCTAGTGGATATAATTGTTTCTTAATTGTAGAAACAAATTCACTCCAAACAGAAAGAATTTTACCATGCTTCTTCAAGTCAGCTTGTGTTCTCCCTTCCCACCATAGCAAGGCATTTCCTCCAAGCCGTAGGTTGGCCAGCTAAATCTTACTTTTGTCTTAGTCAATATTTTGCACCCTGCAATACACATCAATCTACCTAATCCAGTTATCTAACTTCTCTCCATTTAGTTCTCCATCATATATTGGCAAATCAAATTTAAGATCTAGTTTAATCAAAGATGTTTTCTTCTTTTTATTTTCAGAGCTATCAGGAGGTGTGGACAAAGGAATCTCTTTTCCTTTCCCTTTTCCTTCAAAATGGCCATCTATAAGAGATTCTTTTGTTCCTTTGTCTTGTTTGGAAGTAGAAGAATCTTCACTTCGACATTTCTTAAATTCTTGGTACATTTCCTTTACCATGGCTCTCATGGTCATGAAGCTGTCCATGAACTGAGAGATTGATTCCAAGGGAATTTCTTCTGTCATTTTCCTCTTAGGATAGACTCTACCAATTTCTGGGTTCATTTCAACCAGTTCTCCTTCTCCTAATTTAAGCTTTGATCTAGTTAGCATTCACAAATAGTCCAACACAATCTTGTCTAACCTCAGAAACCCCAAGCTCTGATACCACTTGATCTATTAATGAGATCTAAGACAATAATAAGGTATTACAGACTTATGTGCATGTATGTGCCTATGTTATTTTATGCAATGGATCGATCAGATTTCAAAATACATAGACTTTGAAGCAATAAAAGACTATAATAGACAGACACATAAAAACACAACAAATTTAATAAGGAGTTCACCCAATACTTGTGGACTACATCTCCTAGTCTAGCCTTTAGTGGTGGCCTCTCTATTAAGTCTTCAAACGGAGTTTTTACAATAGTGAGCTCAGTTTGAGCCTCACACACAATAGATGCATTTACAAGAGCCTCACTTGAATCCCTCAAGCTTCCTCTAAGTACATAGACTCCCTCACAGTCCTCAATCTCTGTGATAACTCTGTCTCGCATTTGCTTGCAACACTGCCTGCCTATTTTCTCTCTATCTGTGGCTTTTAAATCCAACCGCACTTCTTGTTCATTTCAAATCCTTGGCTCTTAGTCTCCCTGGCCTCGTGCCCACTTCGAATCCCTCTTACAGCGTTATGCAATCATCACTTAACACCCCAAAGGGGAGGTGGCCACCATTTCTGTAACATAAGATTTCCTCAAGCCTTTGGAACCTTTGAATTTCACCAAAAACATGATATGTCAGACTTCAAAGCCCTTCAATAGACTTCATTTCCCTATTGAGTTCACTTATCGTTCACTATCACTTATCGCAATGGCTTTGTCCCTCCATTTCCTAAATACATTTAAAATCACAAGAATGCATTAGAAAAGGCTCTTCCCCAAACTTAATATTATATTTAATAGCCTTAAGTCACCCTTTCAGGTTAGACTCATCATATCAGTGCTCTCCCATTTCGCATTTCGTTTAACAAACAAAACTACGAAAATACATTAAAGCATGGTGTTTGGAAAACTTCAAAATCCCTACAATCTGGCTCATAATCTCATCGGGTCCATCCATCGGATTGCATATATGTGTATACACATACCCCTACTCCTATGGATCTGTCGATTACAATTTGGCGATGTAGCGCAGGCTGTCGATCTACACACTTAATCGACAGTGCTTGTTGACCCCACCAATCGCTATCACATCACTTATAAGTTCCTCGTCGATCGCAGTCGCAACTCTTATGTCGACTTTTCCAATAGAGCCAATAGCCACCACCGATAGCGATCCTCTGATCACAGTCGCAAGACTCACGTGGATCCCACTAATCTCTACTGAAGGTCACCGCCGATTGCAATTACCGATTCGATCTGGACCATTGATCGGCCAGATCAGATAGTTATTGTGCATCACTTGTTCCATGCCTCCAAACTCTATTTTATTCACTATTTCATGGGTTTTGGGCCTTTCGATATTGTTTCTCTGCCCTGCTAAGGGTGTTTCCTCTGTGTTAAATTTGATCTTTTAAAAAATTTTGATCTTTGGCATTATTCTTAAAGAGTTTATGAAGACTTAGAGAGTTCTCTTGGATACATTTGGATCACTAGTGGAACTTTATTTAAAGGAAATTTGCTAGATAATAAACCTAATAGAGATGAATCGTGTGTTGACTCATAGGAAAACTATATTCTTATGACTTGAGGGAAATGGTACACACTAATTACTTCTTAGCAAATTTACTGACTATAACCATTGTGACCTTGCACAGATAATGAAAAAGACTCCATAAAATAGTCTTAAACCATTATCTTTTGACAAAAAATATAGTAACAGGTACATAGCGTCATAAAAAACTCATTGGAATGATCAACGATGATGAACATTTTTTACCATCACCAAAAGAAACCAAAAAGAGCATTGGTGAGGGTCAATAAAATATCATCACTAGAAGTGTCACGAAAGAGAGAATTAGTGATGGGCCTTTAACAATGCTCACCAAAAGTGTCACCAAAGAGAGAATTAGTGACAACCCTTTAATGACCCTCACCAAAAGTGTCTTTGAAAATGGATTTGGTGAAAAACCTTAAAGGACCATCACTATGTACACTTATAGCAATGCTTTTTAAAGACCGTCACCATATGCAACATTGGTGATGGACCTTAAAGGTCTGTCACAGGCATGAAGCATCGTTAAAAACTCATTGGAATTATCAATGATGATGAACATTTTTTTACCGTCACCAAAAGTAACCAACAAGAGCATTGGTGAGGGTCAATTAAATATTGTCACTAGAAGTGTCACCAAAGAGAGAATTCGTGATGGGCCTTTAACGACCCTCACCAAAAGTGTCACCAAAAAAGAGAATTAGTGACAGGACTTTAATGAACCTCACCAAAAGTGTCATTGAAAATGGCTTTGGTGACAAACCTTAAATGACCATCACTATATACACTTACAACAACGATTTTTTAAATACCATCACAATATGCGACATTGGTGACGAACCTTAAAGGTCCCTCATAGGCATGAGCCTCACCAATGACCTTTTTTCTTGCAGTGAATTTCACATTCTAGTTTTTCATTGTGTTTTTCTCTTTCAACAAGTTGGTATGTCAAGGTATCTATAATCACATTATTTTCTTCTAAACATATTTTGACTTTAGATATTTCTTCATAAAGTTCATCCTCATCTAAAGCATTCAAAAAATCATCATCTTCATAAGCCATCAGAAGTCTATAGTCATTACTATTTTCATCTTCGTCACTAATTGATAAACCATCGCTATCTTCATGAGTATAGTAACTCTTCTTACTTACACTTTGTTTTCTATTCCATTTTGCAAACTCCTTCCCTTTATCATATTTATCTTTATGAGGACATTTGGTAGCATATTGACTGACTCTACCACAAGAAAAACATTTGAAAGGTAGTTTACCTCTGAATCTTCTGAAACCTCGTTGAAGCTTCTTGACAAAGTTTACTTCCTCTTCTTCTTCTAAAATATGTCCTAATTCATTGAGTTCTTCCTTTCCTTTTTCTGAAGCTTTAAATGTGGCTTCTCTCATATCTGATGGACCTCCTTTTCTCATCTCAAAAGTAGTTAAGATTTCGTGCAACTGTGTTATAGTAATAGTTTGTAGATCTTTATTTTCTTCTATGGTAGATACTTTTGATTCAAACTTAGTAGACAAGGATCTTAAAGATTTTTCAGCTAAGGTAACTTCCTTTATCTCTTCACCCAGATTCTTCATGCAATTAAACATCTCATCTATATGTAAGAAGTAACTAGTTATACTTTCATCATATGCATCTTGAGATTTTCATATTGAATTCTGAGAGTTTGAAGTTTAGCACGTTTTACCTTAGAGTCTCCTTCGTAGCTTAGAATGTTTTTGTCCCACATTTCTTTGGAAGATTTGAGTTGCAAAACTTTGACAAAGTATAATTGTGACAAACTTCCTAATAATGTATTGATAGCCTTTGAATTGGTTTCATATTGCTTTTTACCTATCGTATCTGTAGGAATTGCTGATGGAAATGTATATTCTCCTTCTACAATTTCCCAGACATCTGTTCCAAGTGATTGAAGACAAGCTATGGTTCTTACCTTCCAATAAAAAAAGTTGCTCCCATCAAATATTGGTGGCGTGATGGATCCCCCACTTTCTTGATTACTCATGATGATGGATCTTCCTTCAAGTGATCAAGCTTCTTCTGAAGGTCCTACTCTGATACCAATTGTTGGAAATAATATTTACAGGGGCCCGGGTGAATCAGTATTATCAAATCAATAATTTAATTTTCAAAACTGATTTGTATACACTAGATCTTAATGAACTAGTGTATACGCAACTATACCTAATGCAACTAGCATATATGCAGAGATCTTTTGATTTACCCAAATTATCATATATTGAACTTTAACTAGCGTATTAGGAATTCATTAGACAATGCAGTAAAAGAAGAATAAAGTATCACACTTAAAAAAAATACATGAACACAAAGATATAAGGTGGAAACCCAATGTGGGTGAAGAACACCTACTGCTGTCATCTCTGTCTTCTTTTAATAATAAGAAAATTCAGTTTACAATTTTTATATTGGTGCAGTCTTATACCAATACACAGGCTCCTATCTGTAGAAGGCTACAACCTTTTCTCATTCTCCAGCTTCTACTAGAAGGGAGCTACAACCCCCTAGATTTTGTACTAGCTTATATGTTTACTAGTATGTAGGTGTCAGCCTATAGAGGGCTACAACCTTCTCTTTTCTTCCAGGGACTACGTTTCATAAATTTTTAGATTGGATCCATCAACAACATCATTCAATCATCAAATATGTCTGCATCAACCAATCTCCTTTTGAACCAACCACAACCAAATCAATAAATCACTTTGACAACCCATTAATCTCATCTTTCAGAATGCTTTCATTAGAATACAGTAACCAGAACCCAAGCCAAAACCAAGAACACTGCACTAGCAAACAGAAGAAACTAAAACATATTTTATAAGGTATACACTACTTCCATGTGTTGAACTTGCATGTACACACACTTTTCTCAAAGCCAACAAGCTTATATGTTTGCAAATATAAATTCAGAGTTTTGCAGGTATTCCAGACTTTAGTTTTACCCAGACCATATCATTTTTAGAATAATATATGTGTCAGTATTCAGATCTAGAATCTACATGAGCTTCAACACAAAAGATAGTTCATTTTACACCTTAAGATCCCAATTCATCATTAGATCTGATTCCTCATCATTAGCTAAGGTTCATCCTTGGTTCAGATCCAGCTGTGCACCATAACCCAATAACCTGCATACTAGATCTCATACTTCATCAAATATTTGATACTTGCACGCCTTGGCCTAATGAACTTCTCCTCCTTTTATAGTTTTAGGCTTTTCTCAATACCATGGACCAAAACCACTTAGGACCAATACCTTGGACAAAATACCATGGACCAAAAACTTAGTTTTCCAAGGTATGCATGCTTTTCTTTTTCTGAAAGTGCGTGTGTATGTATACGTGACTTGTATACAGTTAACCTACATATACTGCTCTTTCTTCATTCTGTGAAGTATAATCTGAAACTCTGCGCTATTAACCTATTATACTGTGATGCCAACACTTGGAAGCTCCAATTCCAGCTCTGGATGCCAAAATTAGAACCTGCATAGTTGTTAGAAAAATATTATATATGACAGAGAAATGCAAAACATATAATATGTGGAAAAACAAAAACACATAAAACCAAAGAGACACAAATATATGTGGTTCACCCAGTTTGGGCTACGTCCACCTCAAACAACCAATCCTTCCTTTCTGTTATCCAGCAAAATGAAGAGACACAACCTCTAGTAGATCCACTGTAATATTCTTTGTTTTCTCTCACAGACTCACCTATTTGTTTCTTGCTCTGAGAATACAAATATATTCTGTAGCCTCGATACAATGCCCTCATACAAAGAGAGGGGTTGCCTTCTAGGGAAAAAGACCCTAAACTAAACATAAATTCCACTGTCATATCATCCACCTATTGAATGGCCCAGATTGACTAGAAATTATTATACTTTTACAAGGCAATTTTACATATGTTTTTAGCTTCAGGGACACTACCCCAGAAACCCCTGCTGGGGGACCGCTCGTCCTCAGACCCCCCAACTAGGGGGATGGCCCCCCAAACCCCTGTGGGGGGAACAAGTCCCCCCCCCCCGCACCCCCCTGCATGAAGGGGTGTACAATCTTCCTAGGGTATGCATCCAGCTGAAACAAATACCTCTAAATTAGGATGATAATAATGCTCCATGCCCAACAATAGTCAGATAACAGAAGCCAAGAAACTATGAGATCTATGTAGTGCCATATAAATACTTCAATAAATAGATAACCATGGTATTTAAATAAGTGAAATAACATCACATATAGGAAAACAATGAATTATTTAACGAGATTACAGCCATAAGTAGCAATTCATATTGTAGAGGAGCTCCACCAAATTGTTGACTAGTCCTTTTCTTCTCACAATATGCACCTCCAATCACCCTAAATGCATGAGATCATGACCATTCACCACAGTAGCATAAGGGTAGAATCACTCTCCAAAATCCAACCCCCAACCACATAGAAGGCTAGGAATATGTAGAGAATTATGGTAAGTTGGGGGATCTTATCCAATTACCAATCTAGGGTAATAGATCCACCTTTGGTGGAGGGATAGGATCAAAGGATATGTGGTGAAAACTCCAATATAGAGAAGAATGGGATTTGGATTTTTAATCCAAGGTAAGTAGTTGAAACAAAATTTGGAAACTCCTGTAGGGGGAAGCTTCCAGAATCTCGATCATTTTCTTGGATTTTTAGAACCAACATAAGTGCAAATCGGATCAACTTGTTGGTGACCAACGTAGGCCATAGTGGAGAAACCTGCTACTGAACACACCCCAATAGGCCTACAAGGAGTTTTGGTCCTCAAATTGACTCAGATGAAGCAGTAATGAAAGGTACATGCATAGGGCTTTGTGCAAGATTGTGACAAGGGGGAATACGATGTTTATTGATCCCATTAGGAGGCTCACTAACTTGATGTGACAAAGTGACGTATAATAATTCCCCCTAAAGCACAAATTCAAAGGTGATGACAAATGAATGAAGTGCTTTACCTTGTGACAAGTATGGATCAACAACCGACGAGTTTCATCTCTTACAATACATTATAACATGACATTTTTGTTAGCTAAGGGAGACATACCCATAATAAATACATAATATAATCATAATATGTACAATGATCAAAAGATGCATCCATGGATGAAACTGGTGGACCCATGACTGGATGACTATTTATATGATCATGACCGTCATACATTCTGATCTTTTTATAATCCTGAGATCGCAGCTCAAATGATGGAAACAAGATTGGCAATCTTCTATCTCATTCACATGACCAACCAAAGTATGAGGTTAACCATGTGAATTAATGAGCTAGAGTCGAACATGGTGGACACCATCTAATTACTGGCCAATGGTGTAAGCCCTTAATAGACACAAGAGAAACCACCAACAATGTTAATGGCTCTCAAGGTACTAGAGTACAATCCGTATTGTGTGAATCAATGAGTTGATGTTGAATACCACACAGAATCTTTCGATCAAAGGCCATTGAATGTAACATGTTATTGAGAATGAGGAAACATGCCATTGATGTATGCAACCACCAAGGTACCAAGGGATGCTTCTAATTTAACTTCCTGGATGATGTCCTGATGTCGACAGTAAGTGGCATGTTGCAGGAGGACCTATATGTATCGCCCATCAATGACATGAAACATGTATGATAGTTGAGACAAAATGATTAGAACGATGCTCACATGGAATTGGAGCATGAAAGGCAGACATGAAATGAAGGCTTAAGAGTGTTGTAGCAAAGATCAACTAAAGGACTTATCTTGAAAACACTGACAACACTGAATGGAGCTAGAAACATTGACCCTTCACATGAATACCTCCAAGTATATTTAATGAACCCTAAGAGCGAGTGGTTTGACCCATCATGATTGATGAGTCCATCATTTTTTGATGTTTTAATGGGTGCAGCGAAGGTCGAACTTGACACATTTTTCATGTTTTGAGAGTTTGAAAAAGAGGCGAAAAAGAAAACTCCAAATTTCTCTTTTCATAGGTAATCCCTTAGGTCTGAAAAGGTAGAAAAAAATACCCAAGAGAACCTCCTAGCCATGTTCAACTAAGGTATTCCTTTCTTGTAGTTAGTTTATCTCAGTGCAGAAAAGGGTTAAACTTATACTGAGTAGATGTCTTTTCATTTACTTTTATGAGTTCGAAGAGACAGGTGCTCTGTAATATTTTCATATTTTAGGAGTTTGAAAAGAGTTGAAAGAGGACTCCATGGGGGTTTGTTTTTCGTAGGTTTAAAGAGCTCGAAAAAGAGATAAAAGTATACTCTATGGTCAAAGTAACTTGTTCAAAACATAATGAAAACCTACTAACAGCTTTCAACTTTCGCAAAACACCACAAGAAGGATTAAACATACTTGTTTCATTGTAAAAATGAAGCATATCTAGGTAAAAATAGGAAAAATGAATAAAATAATGAGAAAATGTCCATAAATATTCAAAATGACTTGTCATTTTTACGACTTAACATTTTACCTTCAACATTAAGTATTTGGAGCCCTTTTTCCCTCGATTTCCTTCAGTTGATTATGTCCAATCTAGGGAAGCATTTCAAGGGTTGTCACTTCCAGGTAGGATCTGAAACCTTTCTCTATCTTTCTATGGTCCATTTTTATAATTTCATGAAAAAAATTCAGGTTTTGAGGTCCCCAGGGTTCATAAAAAAATTCCTTGGGACCAACATGTCCCCATGTTGAAATATGCATTGCCCCTAGGTAGGGAAACACTACAGGCAAAGGTGCAACACTCTAGCAAACACTATTGGGGTGCATTGGGTGCATTTTCCTTAGTTGTTTCTCTTTTTTGCCTTAAATTTTGTTAAGTCTTTTGCATAGGAAAGAGCCTAATGGATCCCTTATTGATGTTTTAGGTACCCATTAGTACAACATGGCATTCATCTAATGAGAAAGAGAACATGAGGAACAAGATTTTAATGCAGAAAATGACCCTGCAACCATCCAGATGCTAAAAGATTGTGGGTTATTGAAATTCTTCTAGCCACATGTATGAGGAAACGAATGGAGTTGTTAAAGTACCTTGTCAATTCATGGGATATTTAGGCATAGGAATTCAGGTTTGGGGAGAATCTAATCGAGATACAGGTATAGGATATTTACTTTATGACAAGATTTTTAAAGAGAGGTGCCCCGATCTCTCTTCTAGGTGGAAGAAGTGGTAGCGAGACGATGAAACACTATATCACTACCTATTTTAGACCTTGATCCCTTCATACTAGGGATGGGAAGCTTAGCATAAAGGATGTAACCCAATTACTTATGAGAACAATCTTGTTCATTATCACAAGATTGGTAGGAAGTTTGACACTACATGTACCAAGCAAATCATACATGCAATATGGGATAGAGTGTCTAGAACCAAAAATACTCAACTATAGTGAGGGTGTCTTTGTCAATTTGAAAGAAAAATTTACTAAAAAAAGGACGGGAAGTTGAATAACTTCAGTTATGGAGCAATCTTAGTCTCTTTTTCTCTAGAGTGGGTGCCACTACTACAGCCTCAGCATATTTTACTTGAGTCCATCAATCTGAGGACCCCACGAATGAGGAGGTGGATAAACAATGTGAGGCGACATGTAGGCCCATCAGTGATCAACTTTTCACCATCATTCTTTGGGTGGCTCTATAGGTAGTTCATCATAATTGATGACTATGCTTATGTGGGGATGGATTTCCATGATGATCTCGAGCTTGAGTTGCCTAAGCGTGAGAAATGGGATGCTTCATTAAGATACTTCAATTATTAAGTTTCTAAACTTTTACGATATTTTTTGTGTTTTTTATGTTCCCGAGACTAAACTATTTGATGCTTTCATGTAGACATTAGACATGTTTGACCAGTAGGTGCTACATATCTCCATCACCCAGAGAGATAGATATATGGGGAGGCAGAGAGACCAGTATAGGTCATTCCATTAGGACTTGATACACTACAAGATGCAGATGTAGCAAGAGATCCTATCAGAGGTAGAGCACCACATGGAGGCGCTGACACATGGGATTGATGATACTATGTTCAATCAACTTCCATTATGACTTCAGCAACACACAATCATAGTGCCTAGTCATATTTTTCGTTTACTATGCAAAATAGCTCGTGTAGTGTCGTTTATCATGAGAACTACTGATTTTTTTACTTAGATGTTTTACATATAGTTTTATATTTGGACGATGTAGACATATGTGTTTCTCAGTGCACACATTTTTAAAACCAAACTTGTTATATATATAATATTATATATATATATATATATTATATATATGATATATATTATATATATATATAGATATATATTATATATATATATATACTATATATAAATATATATATAATATATATATATCTATATATATATATATACATATATAGATATATATATATATATATATATATATATACACTATATAATATATATATTATATCATATATATATATATTACATATATATATATATATATATTATATAATTATATATTATTTATATTATTTACATATATGATATATATATATATATATATATATATATATATATATATATATATTTATATATATATATATATATACATATATAACATATATTATATATATATATTTATATATATTATATATATATATATACAGTGTTTCCTAGTTCCTATTCTGTTTTCAATATGATGTGGTGTGAATTGAAAGTTATTTACATTCTTTGCAAATATCAATCTAAAACAAAATTAGCTAGCGCATCTGATAATGTGTTCAAATTTCTAGAAATATGTTCATATGGTATGAAATCGAAATTTCTTTCCAGAAGACCCACTCACAAAACCATGCGAAGGATGGTGAGACTTCTCATTAAATAGATGTTTATGAGTTGTAGTACTACGAGATGTGAGTCAAGCTTGACGGTAGATACCATGTGAAATAACATAAGAAAGTAGCTCAACTATTGTGTTATACGTGGTGATATTATTAGTCAAGTGACCAATGGAAATCCCTTGCATCTCACTAGCTCTCCATTTGGAGAAAATATAGCCCACACTACGGAGGATAGATTCTGAGTACTATGACTAGCACCATCGACATAACCAATATACCATTTGAGATAGGTTGACATATGCAATCCAAAAGTAAATATAATCAATAGAAACCATGGGAAACTCTAAAATACACACTACAAACACACTCAACACACCTATAGATGATATGTACACACTGTACCATGCATGGGATCAAACATAGTATTTTGTGAGGTACACTCCATCTCTAGGTTGTGGCAATGGAACTCCATCGAGATCTACTAACTCATAATCCCTTTTGCAAGGACTTTCTTAGCAATATATGGGACCAGCCACATAGGTTGGAACATTCCACGACCTAACTTGTCAACCTCTTGGTCATATAGGAGAACTGGATCTCCTTTCAAGAAGATTCAAGGCTTGAGACTTTTGTCATTTTGTTCTTTGATTTATATTTTATGGCCTTCATTGGCTAATGCGGCATCAAGCCAGGTTTCATCCAGACAAGTTAGATGTAGAAGATGCTCCTCCTCTCTAGAAGTAGCAGGAAGAAGTTTGATAGCTAGATTCATGATGGAATTTCACATTTGATGAGGTGGATCGCTTCTAGACCATACACCAACTAGAAGAGTGTAAATCTAGTAGTAGTCTTAACTGAGGTTTTATATGCCTGCAAGGCAGTAAACATAAGCAAGTTCTAGTACAACTTGTGGACCCCTATCATATGTTGAACCATAGTCTTAAGGAATTTTTTAATCACCTCAACTTGTCCATTAGCATGAGGATAATAGGGACTGGAATTTTCTTGTGAAAGTCCCAATTTGGTAGATAATTTGGTCATCATATGATTCCAAAAATGCTTCCCATGATTCATTATTATTTCTTGCAGAACACCCAACTCACATGGTTGAAGAAAACGTATGTAGCTATTTCACCAGTATTATTGAATGTAGGCATCGCTTCGACCAACTTATTAAAGTAGTCAAAAACAACAATGATGTACCCATGCCCCCTAACCGAGTGAGGGTTACATGTCATAAAATAGATGCCCAATTTTGCAAAGGGACCACCAACAATAAAAAGATGCAAAGGAGTAGTCAGAGTGTTGAATTTTAAATCATCTATCTGGTATGAATGACATTTCTAGACTGCAAGGATATAGTCATGGAAAATGGTGGGCTAAAAGTAACCGACGCGTAAGGTTTTTGCATGGTAGCATAACAAGATAAATCTCCACAACATGCCCCTGAGTGGCATTCATTCAAGTCTTTCTTGACCTCCTCAAGAGCAATGCACCTTCGTAAAATTGTATCAATACCATGACAGTAAAGAGTGTCACCGATAATCACACAGTTTCGGGATTGGCATCAAATATGTCGTTGCTCTGAGTGAGAGGTATTAGAACGGAAAGTCTAGGTTTGGGGATATATGAGAAAATATCCATAGCATGGGTTAGATGATGATATCTAGAACAATGAATCGTCTTGGATGGAATCTTCAGATATAGATTTAGCATCAAGGGAAGGGATTTCGTACATTAGCATGGAAAAAACCAAGGATTTCGTCAACTTGGATTTGATGAATTCCAAGTCAAAATCTTGGATATTAATGATGCAAATAGAGTATTTCCCCCCAATAATTGACATGAAAATATGTATATGATAGGATTTAAATCCAAAATGACCGTAGCTTTGCTAAGAAATATGTAATGTATAAATATATAGATGGCTTGATTGACTACCAAAGCTAACTTTTCCTCATGATTATATCAGATCTTAGTATCATTGAGTTTCTAACTTAGATAATAAATGGGATGTTCAATCCCCATATCGGCTTCTTAGACATACACCATAGCTATAGTGGAGATGGTGAAAACAAGGTACATGGAATAATCATGTTGATACTCAGGAGGATATAAAAGAGATGCTCGAACTAGTACATCTTTCAAGGAATTAAACTCTTTATGAGCAACATCATCCCAATGGAAGGGAATCCCCTTTTCAATAAGCAAGTGAATCCTTTGGTCAGTTAAACATAGTTAGGGACAAACCTCCTTAGGAAGTGTGATTTCCCTTGGAGTCTTTATAACTAAACAAGAGTGGAAGGTGCAGGAAAATCAATAATTTCCTATACTTTTAAAGGATCAATAGGATTTCCTTGTTTCAAAATGATGAAACCAAGGAGTTGAATAGGAAAAGGTTCTTTTTAGAGTCAATCTCATGAATGGTAATATAATTCATAAAGGGTTTGTCAAAATTAGGTAGGTACACACCACTAATATTATCATTAATGGTATTTGGGAAGGAGGAACAGTGATGATTTTCATCCCACGACATGAATTCTAACATCATTATCTCCATGATGCTTTCATCGATAGAGAATGTACATGAGAAAAGGTGGGAGGGTGTGCCATCATCCAGCGATCAATCTACCCAATTAATTGAAGAAAAATTATGGGCCACACATGTTGAGTAGATGGGTTCGTAATCTTACTCAACAGGGCTAGGCAACATTTCGTCGCCAGAACGTTTGATGCTAATTTCATCAAGAACAATCCATGGATTGACCAGGATCATAGATGATGATATCATGTTCATATAAGCAACCGAAGTGGAGGAGATGGGAAGGGGAGGGGGAGGGAGTGAAAAAGTTCCCATAAGCTAAGAATCCTTCAATAAACCAACTCCCACATACTGATAGGAATGTAGGGCTTCCCCTCCAAGAGGGACACTTCTAGTAACATTGGAACCAGAGGCGAAAAAGGTGAGTTGATCTAAGGCCACAATCTCGACTTTATGAGGAAAGGAAATCATACAAAAGTAAGTTGAAAAATAGACAACCATAGCATATACCGATGCACGTCCTAGTAGAATATTATAATCCAAAGGTTATTCAATCACTTATACTTCAACAAAGACGACCTTTCCCCCTAATTCCACTTGGAAGGAATTCAAAATCCCACAAATTTTGTATGTTCTTCAATCAAATGCCTTTAATGTGGTGGTTGATTGACTCATTTGGGGTGAACCAATCACCTTCCAAAAAGATAAGGACATGATGCCAGTTGAGGTTGCCTTGTCGATAATAGAACGATGAATGTTATTACCATGCACAATGACCTAGATCATAAAAGTAAATGAGCTAGAATTAGAGGGATATAGTTTTCATGAGAGAAAACCACTAGGTTGAAATCAAATGGATCCACACATATGATAGCTAACAACAATTCCTTCCTTCACGTAAGTCCATTTTAAAACTCTTCAAGAGTTGACATAGCTGAAGGAGACTAAGAGAAACCTTCAACTACATTATAATTTTGAGTGGCTCTCAAATGAAGGTTGAAAGGAGACTTATGGATAACATCCTTCGGAGGCTTGATAGTAAATTTTGCAGGAACTAGTGGTGAAACAGAATTAGATGAGGGTGGTGCCAAATTGGTAGATTGATCAGTGGCCTGACCATTTGGTTGATTCAAATTATCATAGTCCTTATTCTGAGTGGCCACCATGACATCAAATTTAAAATTTGAGGAGGAAAGCATCAAAACTATGTTAGAGGAAGAGGCATCTCGGAAAACCACATGGATCTCTTGATAGGGAAATGGGCCAATCAGTACAGTGGGAGAAGTTGATGACTTAAGGAACTGATTCACTTCAGCACGGTGAAAAAAATCACGCGTAAAGTGATCCTCATTATAAATCAAACATGGGTATCGAGGTTTTCTTTTCTCATCAAAAGATGATTTTTTTTGTTTATCCTATGGTGAGGAGTCTTTCTTTTTCTTACCTTTACCTTTCTTATTTCTTCCAAGTTGTTGTTGAAAATTTCCTTTATAAGATGAGATGACATTTATCTCAGAAGTAGAAGTCGTAGGAGGATGAGATAGAGGGTTTTTTGGAAGTGACGAAAGAGAAATATCAGATGGTTTACTTGCCGACTACAAACTGGAAGAACCTATAATGCCATCGACAACATGATATTATTTATCGGGTGGAGGAGGAACAGTATTCAAAGGTCTCAGAGTGTTTTGTACCTTATCATAGAGCATTCCTGATTAGGTATAGACTAGATCTAAATACAAGCACAAGCAATAAATTTCTCTTCGATCATGACTCCACCTTTGGCCACATCTTCTGTTATGGGAGCTAACAGAGAATTAACAAACCATTTTGCTAACAACTGATCAGAAACATAAGTCTTGACCAACTGGCGACAACATCTCCACTCATGAATGTGATTTGAAATGTGAGTAGAGTTTGATTGTTTAAACTTAGTCAATAGTTTTGTTCTACTTTTGTATCTCATGGAAATGTGTGAGGAAGGTAGTGGATAAAGTCCTGAAGTCATGAAACAATGCTCTAGGTAATTCAATATACCATTTAGTTGTGGTACCCGTATGTGCTCATTCGAAAATATAGAGTCAAATGGAATCATCATTAAGCGAATTGGATGGAAACCATATATGATATGTCATAACATGAGTCAATGAGTATTATCCTGGATTCCCATTGAAATTTGGGATATCAGAAGGAAACTTAGTGGTAATAATAGGCCACCATGGTGAATGAATGTTGGGGTCATTAGTAAGACAAGTTAAACCAGGTAACTCAAGAGTAGCCAAAAAACGAAACTCCCAATTAAATTCCGAAGACGGATGACCTAGATATGAAGGGAAATATTGGGAAATAGGCACTTGCATTCCTAGATAAGGAGGGTTTTGATAATAAGGATGGTTACCAGAATATGGAGGGTTTTGATAGCTATCATACAAGTGGTTTTTTTCCCAGTCCTAGGATAGTGATAAGGATATTGGAATGATTGAGTTTTGAGTTGATGACATTGAAAAGGCACTTGAAGTGATCCATACTATTGCACGATTAGGGTTTTCATTGCCCCCTAGTATGATTTTGATTGAGATTGCACCAAATTCTGAAGAATTTGACCTACCAAAACTTGAGGAGTACCTTGTGCAAGAAATTGAGAATGTGAGGGGCCTTGTACAAGTTGAAGAATTGAGATCTAGGTAGAACCAAACACCATTGGAATGGGCTGTAAAGGTTGGATCACATATATTTTGTTGAGGTGTTGATGGATAGGTAGGAATTTTCAATGAAGACAATATAGTCTCAGAATTCAACAATCGATCCTAATATGAACTGGGTTGTATAGGTAAAGTATGTTCAAAAAACACTGGAAGATATTTTAGGATGAGGACTATAACTAGGCAGATTACCATATTGAGGTATACCTACAAAAGGTTTCCCCCTACCATGGGAGGAGGGGATGATAGAGGCAAGTATGATCCAGATGGAGGGTACCTAACAATAAGAGCCTTGGTTTGTTGAGGGAATTTTTTCCCACTGACATAAGGGCTAGCCTATTTCTTTTTTTTAGGTGTATATGAAGGAAGAGGAGAAGATTCCGTGGCATTCATAAGAGAAGTACTAGACATTATTCCCGAATTGGATGTCATGGGAGAGGTCTAAGGACTGGAAGCCACACCAGAAAAGGTACCAGATAATGACTGACAACTAGGCAGGATAGACTTGCCACCATGTAAATGAGATTCTAGTGATGTTACAAACATAGATCAAGATGCGATGCTTGATGTCTCCACCATAGTAGTGGACATAGGCCGAGAGTTTGAATCAGCTGTAGTCATGCTTTATAATACCAATGAAGATTTCCATGTGAAATCTGTGGTTAAGACCAAAGAATCAGGTAAAGGAGATTGCGTTGATTGTTGAAGAGACATAAGAGGATTTGTTTCATAAAAATAAAGTCCTTCCCAATGAGCAATAGTAGAAGGATGAGCCTCTTCTTGAGGTATCTCTTCAATACTTATAATTATGTATGGAAGAGGCTCACTGTTAGGCCCAAGATATATTGGTTTTGTCTAAGACAAAGGAAGAGAGGAGAAAGGTCCCAAAACTCAAGTAAATATGGTTGAGGCTCCTCCAGTTCAATAAACTCATGAAGTGAAGTTTATGACTTAGGAAGGTCAAAATTAAATGACCTCGAGTAACAAATTTTCAGGGACTTCTGTTTCAATTGTGTTAGTGTCACCAATAGGAATAGATGTGATCAAGGGTTAAAATCCCAAAGGGACAGGTGATTCTGGCTAATCAATATTAGGTGGAGGGTGAGAATAAGTTCTCGATGTTCCTAATTTGGTAGTTTGTGTTTGCCTATGTCCAGGATGATGGTTAGGAGTAGCCTTTGGAGAAAGAGGAGGCTTATTTTGCATTCTAAGAAAATGATGGGGAGGGGGGTTTTTATATGTCACATTGGGTAATAAATTTTATTAATGCAAAAATAAATAAATAAAAAAGAGGGCACTCTAGGCATAAAGGATTACCAAGCAACCATGAATTGCAATATATACCTGGGAAAACCAAGGACCTAATGTAAGGCAACCAATCTCCCCAAATGTTATGTTAGGTGTATCACGATATACGAGATGGTAGACTTGGTTACCTATGGATGGATATAAAACTATTGGGGACCCCCAAAATATATGCAACGGTACATGTGAGTGAGGTCCATAGTAGTGTTGTCTAATGCAATAACCATTCGATGAGAGAATTCCCATATACTTTACGTGTATGGAAAACCACAAATATAACCGAAGGTATGTGAAGTATAGTCCTATACACTTATAAATTTGGAACAATATTTCACCCCCAGGATGCAACACTTTCAAACAATGAAAAATCCTACGTTTAATGATGTCATAACACATATATAGCCTAGACCACTAAATTCTTTCATTAATGTTACAAATGCTCCTTAGGTTGATTCAATAAATTTCACTGTTTATCTTTTATTATGTTTCAGTTTTAGGGTTCACAACAAGTGTCACTTGAATATCCTAAAATGCAAATTTAGCATGAGAAAATAGGAATACTTTTTCTTTCAATGAAAATATAGCTATGGAAGGGAAGAAACAATCAAGATGCAGCACATAATATGTAGCAAACAATATGAAATATGCGATTTCATTTCTGATGCAATTGTTCCTATGCTAATGCACATGAAAAACCCTAAATACTGATGCAAAATTTTTCTTTTCACAACACTTAATTTTCGAAATGGAGAAAAATAAGATGCAAATTTTCAATTAAACTTTTCAGAATGAGAACTAAGAAAACCATTCATCTAAGAGATCAGCAATCAAATGAAATCAATTTGCAAATGAGCAAGTGATATGAAAAAAGAAAACCCAAAACCAATTCTTACCAAAGGCAAACAACACAAATAGAAACAAAATGGAGGCTTTAGAGGGACCACAAGACAATGAAGACTCAGGAAAGTTCATATGGAAGTAGGTTGACCAAAAATAGGCTCAATAAAAAAGGAAAAAATCATGCAAAATCAGGGGGCAATGCTGGTGTAGAAGGGGCACTAGTTCATTACAATGCTAGTACAGAGTGGGCTAGGGTGAGGTCCAACACTCTATCAAAGACAAAAGGGCTGAGTTGGGCCTAGGAAAGATTTTCAGCACAAAAATTACAAAAAAGGCTCAATGAAATCACTTCCTATGTATGTCCTTGGTTGTATGATACAACAAAGGTCATACAAGGAGGTAATCAAACACAATAGACAAGAATACCACCAAGGGGAATGATTTGTTCCCCAGTATGGTCACGAATTTGTTATATGGGATTTGTGATTGCGGACAAAAGTATCTCGCCTAGATCAGTGGCTAACCTAGAACAACAGAGGGATAAGGAAACAAATGCTTTTCCTTAAAGTAAATAGATGGCAGATTAAGGCATACCTAGAATTTGTTGTTCAGTTCACCCCTTCTTTAGCTTGGAAGCTCCAATTTCAATTCCGAATGCCGAAATTAGAACCTGCATAGTCATATAACACAAGCCAAGAAACTACGAGATCTATGCAGTATCATTTAAAGACTTCATTCAGTAGACCAAAATGGTATTGAAATAAGTGAAATAACAACATCACATATAGGAAAAGAATGAATTCTTTGCATTAATATAAATGGAATGATATTACAACCATAAGTAGCAGTCGATTTTGTAAAAGATCTCCTCCTAGTTGTTGAGTTATCCTTTCCTTGTCACAATGTGCACCTCCAATCAACCTAAATGCATGAGATGATGACAACTGACCACAATAGGATAAGGGTATAGTCACTCTCCAAAATCCAACCCCCAACCACATAGAAGGTTTTGAATATATAGAGAAGTATGGAAAGTTGGGAACTCTTATCCAATTACCAATCTAGGGTAAAAGATCTAGCTTTGATGGAGGGATAGGATTAAAGGATAAGTGGTGAAAACTTTAATGTAGGGAGGGATAGGTTTTGAATGTTTAATCCAATTTAAGTAGTTCAAACAACTTATGGAAACTTCTAGAAGGGGAAGCTTCTGAAATCCTGATCATTCTCCAGATTTCTAGAACCAACGTGAGTGTAAAGGTGAGCAACCTACTAGTGATGAACGCAGGCCACAGTGGAGCAAACTATTGGTGAAGGCACCCGAGTAGGCCTACAGGGAGTGTTGGTCCTCAAGCTAGCTCAGATGAACCATTTTCAGGCTCAAATTATAGGAAATGAAAGGTACATGCATAGGGATTTGTGCAAGAGGGTGACAAGGTGGAATAGGATGTTGATTGTTCCCATTATAAGGCTCACTGATTGGATGTGACAAAATGGCCTAGAACACATTGTCTTAGGGAGTGTGTGTTTCGTTATGTGGGTGGTCCCACATGCTACTAACAAAATCCCAAGGTAACTTACTTCTAACTCCTAAGTCTTCAAATGAAATTGAAATGGGACTCATCACCTCCAAAATTGGCCCTAAAATGTAGAAATTAATCATGTTCCAAAATAATTTATGAAGGGACATTACAATCCTCCCCTCGCAAATGTTTCTTGTCCCCAATCAACTTCAGTGCTAAATGCTCAAGTATGTGCTCACCCTCCCAAGTAGCATCCTTATCCAGCAAGATCCTCTAATGCACCAAGCATTTCTTGTCCTCATGAAGTTCCTGAACAAGTTCCCTTTTTGACTGTGCATCCCCACAGCCTCTGAAAACTTCACCAGGGTCCCAAATATGTCACTGGATCATACCTAATCATTGTACTATCCTATAGTGAAGGATTCCCTCAATACCAGGATATTAAGCTAACCTGATCAATGTGAAGCACCCCTTGCTCCACTCCTTATCATGCCAGATAGGGGCATTAGAACCCCTATGTCTACTTCCAATAAGCATAGAATCCCAACGATGCCAATTTTGTCTAAATCCTCATGACGTTTCCCTATGAAATATTCCACCCCTTTCATTATGGTCCCCTAAATATACAGCTCAATCCCCGTGTGAATGAAGCCTTTCCTACATGAGCTCCTCTTGAAACCCTCTTGCTAGTCATATTTCCATGATGATGAAGTCTTCCACACCATCAATGAATCACAAAAACTCGGTGGAGAATCTGGATGACTGTCTCCTGTAGAGACCATCTCACCCATATAAGTAGTTGAACCATTAAGTACTGTGATGCTAGGGCCCCAAGCCTAGTGTAGCAAGAAACTATCATGTTGACCCCACTACACCTTGGTCATCACTAATTGTCTAGCATGCTCATACCATAACCTCCTCTCACATGACTCTCAACCACAATCTCTGTGATGATTGAGGCTAGACCCAACCTGCCAAAGTGCCCGAATAGTGTCAGTGCCGACCAACCCATGGTTGGCCCCAATCCCATGCAAAAATCTTCCTTTCCCTATGGTGACAAATTTGATGGCTCCCCATGTGTCATCCTGTGAATGAATCACTTTTCTTGTTCTTCTGATCTAGCTCATTGAGTGGAGTATCCAACTAGTCCACTGGATCCTTAGATTCCATAACCATACTAGAGATACAAAACCCCAAATAATGTATGCTTTTTGTTTTCTTATGCTTGTAGTTGTTGGGACCTCTCTGTGCCTCATCATTGTCTCCTGTAGGTATCCAATAGGTAGACACCTAGCATGAAGAACCTGTGTTGCAAATTACCGACTTCTCTACACTTGCCAAATCACACAACAACATTTGTTATTCCAACTCCTAATGATGTGCTTCAGTACTACTAGAAGCCTCAGCATCATCCTGCCGACAAGGACTACCATCCTATACACCTCAAGCTCCCCCCATGCCTCGAGGTGTCTAACTAAAAAAGAAACATGCAACTCCCTCTCAGTCATCACCCCTAATTTGAGCCCATGGATGGAACATATGCTACCTCGACAATCAACCACACCATCCCTAAGCCTGTATTCATCAACTCATGCACTTATCAAGTGTGTCGACTAGAGAGTATCCTCATGGCTCACATGAGGTGTCTCATCCAACTTCCTAGTGTGAGCCTCCCAAGCCTTGTTTCCTGAATAGAGAGTGTCAAGGGGTAACAAACAAACAATATTCAACTGTAAACAACACCTAAGGAGGATGGGTATGATCAAGATTCCACCAGAATGCTCAAGAATAATTCTACAAATGAACCCCCGCTATCTTGAATCTGCCGATAAACCCCTCGAAGCTCTATCTCCCCTAAACATGGTGTCCTCAAATGCTTAACAGTTTCCTCATCGATCCTAGGTGCAATGCATCCAATGGTACACATAGTCCCCATGGTCATAAGTCTCCTAGGAGTCTATGCTCCAAGCACCCACTGTGTCACATCATCTGCCACTATATACCACCAAGTATCGCCACACTCCTCGACATGCCACTAGACACTGTAACCTATCCTAGTACATCACTGGATATTCATGGCTACAACTATGCCATCTTGTACCACCTTGTCACCTACTTGTGTCACTATAGATGTCACTCCCTACATGTACCCAATGCGATCTCAGGTACTCCCACTCCACAATGCAATCCAACATACTACAACACATGCCCATGTGTTTCCATGCCCATCTATAGACCACTACTCCATGCTAGATGCTCCCACCCATCCATGGATGTGATGGCCTAAAGCTTTGTACATATGCATTGGTTCACACCTGACCTATATCATCACCTCCACCTCCACATCACCATGCTCTCTGATTAGGGGATCTCCCCTCCAAATCCTCCTTGAGGGGCCCAAGAAGTGCATCTCTCTAGGCACTGGTAGTGATGCCACTACCTTTTTGCTCCTCGATGTCCTGTATGCCCTACATAAGTGTGATAAATCCCCAACTCCATACAAGGAGTTTCCTAGTGACCTACCAATTACACCTCCTCCAAAAAACTCCTTCCAGGGTACACTGATCATCCTATGCCCCCACATATAGCCAACATGCCGAGACAACTCATGGAGTCTGCCTGCTCCTCTGTCTTCTTGACCCATCATAGATGTTGTACAAAACTTTGATTGGAATATGAGAATGGGGGTGACTCTAATCACTGGATCTATCAGCCTACTAATACCATGAGCAACCCATTCCATGGAGTGGTGGGGAGTCCCACTAGGGTCCCAATGATTATCCAACCCTCGAGCCCCTCTGACAAACCATGATCCCTACTAAATTATGCTCCTTATCATGGATGTATCCAAAAAAATAGTCATCCCTATTAGGTACTGAATCAATTTCTCTTGCCACCCAACCCCATGAGAGGGATTAAATGTAAGAGTCCTTGAGTACGTATCAAGTACATAACGTCAGTGTTGTGACCTATGAAACTCATGTTGCCTTGTCTCATTGACATGTTCATCATATACAACATGTCTAGGTAACAACCTCCCTCCAATGCATAGTGCTAACCTAAAAGTACTACCAACCCCATCTACGTAAGCTTGAAGAGAGTTACCATCTAGAAGGCCTACAACTATGTTGGCTACCTGCGCATCTATCCAGTCGTCGTCGATGGCTAGTCCAATAGATGATTGCCTATCTCCCTCTACCATGGGCACAATAGGAGTCCCAAGTTGTGTCTCCATAAGTATCTCGTTGAGAATACCACCCTCATCTAGCTCACACTCCTCAAGGTGCTCTCGATACTACTGTATGTAGATTTCTTCTAAGAAATATACATGGATCTGAGTGCCTCTATGCCCATCAGCACCTCACTAATGGATGTGTCTCTCAGCTCCTCCCTAATCTATTGTGGGTTGTCATCACCTGAAAACAGTGACACATTCCTAGGTGCCTCATCAATGGATACCTCAACAACAAATGTCACCTCATCAATGACAAAACACCATGAGATGGCTCTATGGGTGTATGCTCTAGTTTCTCTGTCAAGGTGTCAATTGGTGCTATCAAAGAGGTCTCCATCAGTGGTGACACTTGTGCTACATTGGGTATATTTATGTTCTCCTCGTGACCCTGCATACCCTCAGCCTCCGCCTCAGGCCCCTGATGTCTAAAACTGGGTCTCCACCAGCAAAATCATCTCCTTGACTCACCCTCTAAATGCCATTGGCCTGGCTACTCCTTTTGAGGAGATTTTGTGCTTTAAATTTGTCGGCTTTCCCCACATGGTGTAGATGGGTGTACTCCCATGACATGTGCACCTATAGGGTATCTGTGGTAAGGAAAAGGATGAATATGGTCTGACACCTTCCTCAACTAAGACAACCTCTCATCGTTCCAATAAATTCCACCCTAGAATTCCTGCATACTAAATTTCCCTTAAGCCATGGGTGGTGTACGGTGTAACCCGTCACTGTGCATGCATGCTCAAATTTCCCATAATCTTACTTGTTGCCCACAAATGGGCCAAGATCATGCTCTAATATGACTGTAATATTCCAAAATGGAAATTGCAGTGATAAACAAGAAAAATACACATACGACACAGAAAAATTCAAACAACAATTAAACACTCATAAAATTGCATCAGATCTATGCCAAAATAAGCCATTTTATTATCAAAGGAGAATAAAATCACTCCAAAAAGGTAGCAATCACCTCCATAAATTCTTCCATTATTTCTCCTAACAAGGAACAACTCCAAAGGTTGAGTCTCCACTACCCACGTGTGCCCAATCTCTCCCTACCACGCTAACCCAGGAAGTGTGAACTTCCCATTGAATGAAAACTCTCTCCTTCTACCCACAAACTCACCCAAAAGGAAGAAAAACACTAGAGCTTCTCTCCCAAAATTTCTCCCGACAAAATATCCCCAGAAGAATGCAAAGACATCGACTCAGATTCTCCTATTACGTCCTCCAAAAACACGCACCACCTAGAGACACTAAACGAAAATGTTGGAAACCACATTGAAAATCACCTCCAAAAGATTATGGATGAACCTCTCTAGAATGGCACTGGAAGTCCCCCAAAGAAAGGGTGAGTTATACACTTGGAAAACTCTTGCTAAACAAAAAGTGACCCTACTAAGAAGCTCAAGCAACTGGGAAGAAATTCGATATGCCAAAGATGTCAAATGAAGAGTGCTACCTCCTTTTTATGGATTTCATGGAGCCTTTTTCCCTCCTTTCTCCCTCCTTCGTGGGTCCCTCACTGACCCTTTGATTTTCCCTCTCATGCATTTCGAACCATTGGGTTAGAGAGTTCGTATTTCCTTATGTGGGTGGCCCCACATGCTACTAACAAAATACCAAAGTAACTTACTTATAACTCCTAAGTCTTCCAACAAACCTAAAATGGGCCCCATCACCTCCAAAATTGGCCCCAAATGTAGAAATTAATCTTGTTCCAAAATAATTTAGGAAGGGACATTACATCTCCAAACAGGAGCCAATGTGATTTCAATGGGAAGCAAGGAAGCAACAACAATGGTGTAAACTCATCTATCCTCAAGGCGCTTTATCCCAGACCAAAAATCATCAACTCCTTTCATTATTTTATTATTTTTTTTTTATCATTGATGTATAACCACATAAATATCACACTTGAATAAAGTCACTATCATTTGATACATACCAAACCATTTCCCGCTCAATAAATACGAGCTATCTATCTATCTATCTATCTATATATATATATATATATATATATATATATATATATATAATATATAATATATATAATAGAAAAAGAGAAGAGAGAGAGAGAGGAGAGAGAGAGAGAAGAGAGAGAGAGGATTATCTCTACATTAGTATCATTAATATTTTTTTTAATAGTATATATATTTAGGAATTTTGAATTTTTCTCCTCTACAACATTGCAATGCTCTTACCATTTTTGATGTGCTCAATGGCCCTACAACCTTGGGCACTCCTCTCATTGGCTGATTTGCTTCCTAAATTGGTTGATCTTGTTCCTAATAAACTCCCTTCCACTGAGTATCCTCCCTTTTTGGTAGTCAGGTCTCCCATTGCCCTTTCCTCTCTAGCCTGTGTTTTGGAGCCCTCTGTAAATAACAACCACAATGGCCAATCCATTCTCCCCTCCCCCATGGACCAAGGGATCATGAATTTCAATTCAATGGTTTCGAATGGTCCCAAGTTTCAACACACCTCTGATTCTTGGTTTGTAAAAAAAATCCATGATATCCTAAAGATCGATATATTTACACCACAGGTCCATCATTAAGCCCTCTACCTTACATATTAGGGTTTGATTGGATATTTTTTGGGGCTATGGCCTCCCCCCAAAAATATGCGGCAATGGATCTTGAATAAATGGAAGCCTCTTATGAAAGGGGAAGTTTCTTTCTCATTTTGTGGAAAGGGTTCCTTTACATTTTATTTCGAGATAAAAAGTGATAGAGATCTAATTTTTAGAAGTGGTCCTTACTTCAAGGAGGCTCAGGGTCTATATTTGGATCACTAGAGCCCATATTTTAATCCAAAGTGTGATGTCCCATCCACAATTTCAGTCTAGGTGAAATTACTCTTCCTTCCCCTACAATTTTCAAATGATATATCTTTCAGAAGGATTGTAAATGCTCTTGGGAAGTACGTAGATTGTGCAGATCCAAAAGATGGTATATTCTCTTGCACATGTATATGTTTTGAGGTTGACCTTGACAAGGGCCTCCCTAAAACAATCAATATCAACACGGACAGTTGGACTCACATACAAGAAGTGGACTATGATCAATTACCTTTCAAATGTAAGAGCTTCCATGAATACAACCATTTCTACATAAACTATCCCAAAAAAGGGTAAAACCTAGACTATCAAAGTGATATTGGAGAACATTGGTAGCAAGCCAAGAGAAAGAAATGTCCTCAATGCTAAAATCCTCATATTAATTAGTAGATCCAACAACCCCAAGAAAATATTCCTCCTCTAGGATCCCACAAATCTAAATCCAAAGGTGGAAGCAATCGAACAAGAAAGTCAAACACCCCGAGAGGTTTGAGCAACTTGCATGAGGCTCTTAAATCACTAGGGGAAGAAGGGGACTGAAGGAGAAGTCCCAAATAGTAGCACTCTAAAGGCACCATGTTAGGTTATAAATTATCTAAGAGGGATCCTTTCTAAAGAGCTTGAGGCCTCCCTGGATGAATCTTTAGAAGAGGAAGATAAATTTGTCTCCTAAAAAGAAGGGGAAGTTGGTAATACCTTTGGCAAGTTCATCAGATGAAAAATTAAAAGTCAACGATATTCACAAAAAGGGTTGCATGACTTGTCACTCAAGTAGAAAGACCAATTGGGAAATAAGAATTGAACAAACTGAAAAGAAAAGGAACTTGGGCATTAGAACACCCTCAAAAGAATACACTATAGAGATCTAGTAAATAAGCGGAATAAAATAAATGTTGGTCTTGGGCACAATAAACGGGTACCCACTTCCAAAATTAAACAATGATAATTCTCTCTTGGAGTTGTAGAGGCCCAGGATCCCAAAAAATGAGGTCGAAAGTCAAATATTTGATTTGCAAGGATAAACCCTTAGTTACCTTATTGCAAGAAACTAAGCTAAAAGAGAAAGATTTATCTACTCATCATCATCAAATTATGAATGAAAGTGAAGTAGAAGTAGCCAGTACAAGAGAATCATCGGGAGGTTTATACATGTCATGGGATCCTTGATAGTTCATATGCTCGTTTCTCTTCAAAATTATCATTGGATAACTTCCTCCTTTCTCCAATTATTATCTAATAAGGTATGTTTCGTTATCAACATATATATTCTTGCTCATTATCATGATAAGAAAGAATCTTTCACTTCTCTTATGGTGTTAAAAGGCTCATAATTTGGAGCCAATAGTATAATGTGGGGGGGGGGGGGGGGATTTTATACTACTCTCCCAAGTTGCGAAAAATTAGGAGATCTCCCTATTAAGGACCCCTTTTAGGAGAATATTGAGAATCTTATCTCTCATCTAAATCTCTTTGACCCTATCCCCTGCAAAATGAAATACACTTGGAACTCGACTTGATCATTTCCTTATTTCTGATTACTTTCTACAAAGAAATATTTCTATCATATAAGATATCCTTCCTTGGATTGGTTCTAACCACTTCCTTATTCATTTGAACCTTCCCCCTCCCATCTACTATCACCCAGTCCCTTTCTAGAGCAACCCAGTCTGGTTCAATCTTGGAGACTTTCAATCCTTGGTCTCTCATTCTTGGTCACAATGGGTGGAGAGAATCATGATCTAAAATTGGGAAAAAAAATAAACAGACTCAAGGGAAGTATTAAGCTACCGGTCAAAGCTATGAATGTAGATAAGAAAAAAATCATGAAATATATGGAGTACACTTTGAGTTTATTACACTCTACATTGGATGAGAATGCAATGACCCAAGATATATCACAGAAGGACAGACTCAAATTTGATAAATATAACTCAATGCTTAAGGAAAAGGAGGAACATTGGAGAATTATGTCAAGGAGCACCTAACTATAGGCAAGAAATCAGAATACCAAATTCTTTAACAAGAAAGCTAAAAATAGAGAGAGGAAGAATCAAATTCAGTCAATAATAGTCAATGGAAACAGTATCAAAGACCTCCAATAGATAAAGGAAGAATCAACGACTTTATTCAACAATCTATACAAAGAAAATCCCCCTCCCTCCATAAACTCTAAAGAATACATGCTGGAACACGTTCAACCTCGAATTTCTGAGGAAAGAAACCATCATTTTACTTAGCTCCCTACCAAAGATGAGATGCATAGATTGGCTTTCTCTTTTCAGCTATATAAAGCACCAAGGATGGATGGTTTCTCAACGCACTTTTATCAACACGTTTTGGACACACTTAAAAGTGATCTTCGTAGAATGTTCAGATATTCACTAAAGAGGTGCTACGTAAGAGGAGGAATTAACTCATATTTTTTGCATTTGATCCAAAAGGAATTTGATCCCTCTTCCTTCTCTAGGTTCCGACCAATCTATTTATGTAATGTATCCTACAAGCTTATCTTTAAACTTATTGCAGGTAGGCTCAAGAGACTCCTTGATTCCATCATTTCTGAAAATCAAGGAGGTGGGGAGGAAGATATTTGGTAACAATTCAGAATATCGAGGAATCAAAATAAAATTGGATCTATAATATGAATTTTTTACAATAAGGAAAAGTTTTCTTTCCAGAATTATGAGTAAATTGGGTTTCAGTAACACCTTTATCCAATGGATCTCTATCTAGATCAAATCTCCCTGGACCACACCTCTAGTAAATGGCAGATTCACTAGATTTTTTTAAGCTTCTAGGGTGCTTTGCCAAGCCTTCCCGCTCTCCCATTTGTTTTACATTATTATGGTTGATTCTCTGAGAAGGTGCCTCGAGTATGATCACATATATAGGAATCTTCTAGGCCTCATATTCACTCTTGAGGTTAAAAGTGAAAATCATGACCAATTTGCAGATGACACCATTCTCACAGGCAAAGCTTCTGTGGAAATTGAAAAAATATTCAAGGACCATGGTCATGGAGGATTTTCTAGAGGCCCCTAGAGGTATAGGAAATTCAACTAAGTATCATAAATACACTTAGAATAGATCTACTATGAAGAGACTAAATATCAAGGAGGTGTTAAGGTTTAGCACTATTTAACATTAGAGAGAGTTTAAGTATCTTGATATTACTATATGTCTTTAGTCTTATTCTTTGCAAGCATGGCAAAGTGCAATAAAATATTTTTAGGGGAAGCTAGAGTCATAAGGAGCGGGATGGATCACCCTAGCAGGGTACATTGTGCTCATCAAAGTGGTCCCCTTAGCAATTCTGATCTTCCAATTCTCTATCATTTTAGCTCCCCAATACATTCTTAATGCCCTAGGGAAGATCACTAGGAAAGTTTTGTGGGAAGGTAGTAAAGCATCTTTAAAAAAAATCATTTGGCAAAATGGTCTATGATCCACTCCATCATTGCACATGGAGGGTTGGGGATTGGTGAACCTGCCTTAGTAAACCAAGAAATGGGAGAAAATTTCAATTAGAAATTAAAAAAAAAAAACCTGATGTGTGGTGTGCATGTGTTCTCCTCGCCAAGTACAAGATAAGCACCAAATTATGGACGAGTCAACAACCTAGGCAAGTCTCTCCAATCTCAAAATTGCTTTCATCTTCCACCCCTTTGATTGAAAAAGTATTAGTTGGACTCCGAGGAATAGGTCTTGCATCAACATATGGACATATCCTATCCTAAACCTCCCTCCTATTTTCAGACCTTGATCTAAGGCTGCTCCAAGAACATTTATCAAATATGGGAATCAACACTCTGGAACAATTATCACAATGGGACAACTATGGTCAATGGTCTAGATGGAGACTAGATCTTATTCCTCCCAACCTAAAAATACTTTTGAACAAATTACATGAATGATTAAATAGACATGCACATTGGCATCAAGAGGCAAATGATCATTTTGGATGGAAAGGACATTTGTACTTAGTGAAGGCATGGTATGAGGACCTCTTCTTCTCCCTTCAGATCCATCCTAAATAAACACTCTCGAACAAGTTATGGTTGAATAATTCCATTCCCAAACCAACTCATTTTTCTAGTTACTATTTCATAAAAAAATCCTCACCTTTGATAACCTACAGAAAAGAATGGTCTTTGGCCCTTTGCGTTACCCTCTATGTCTACAAGATGAATAATCCATTCCTATTATTTTCCTTTGGTGCCAATTATTGTCCTAGGTCTGGTCCATGGATCTTGGCCCTTTTTTCCTTGCCTTATTCTTCCATTTGAAGTCAATGTGTTCTTCTCAAAATGGCATAAGTAGTATGAAGGTTCATTTTGTTAGAGTCGGTCTTGTCAGTCCTCCATTAGAGATCAAAACTCTTTCTGCATTTCATTTTTAGTTGTCTCGCTCCATCCACTCAGCTGTATTCTGTTAGGGGCATGCCATAATCTGATGGAAAGGTCTTGTCAGTCACTTCCCCTCATTTCTAACACCTACTGGCTTAGGTCTTTTCATCAATGTTCACTAAAGTCCATGACAGTCAATGTTTGATCTTTTAATGGACAAGAGTCATTTTAAGTAATTAGGTCTAGGGATTAGATAAATTGGTCTTCAAACATGTCCAATAAAGCCATGCAGGCCAGAGGGATACCCTTACAAAGTTGTGATTTAAAGATTTTCATCGTCATGTTGACAGATTACGACTATTCTTCAAAACTCTGTTTTGAAGAAAAGTCAAACAGTGTGTCATTTGTGATAATTTTCAAAAAAAGTTTCCAGTTGATCTCTTCAGGCACAGTCGTGGTTTCCTTGGCAAAATGCCATGTCAACAACTGCTGCAAAAATGTGCCAAAAATTTCATCATTTTAGCTAAAAATTCAAAGGGAAAAGTGAAATACAGAGTTACATTAAATCAGGGAAAAAGTGCCAAAACAAAACATTAGCAAAGTGGGTTTTGAAGAAACAAAAATCAAACCCATGACTCCAAATGCCTTTATATAGAGTTTCCACAGGGAACAATGTCATTTTTCACGCCAAGGATAGAGAGAAAGCATTTCAAGGTGATTGAGATAGCAAACTCGCGTTTTGAGTGAGGTTGGAGGTGCTTTCACAAGGCGCAACACACATACAGAGAGGCACAGCGCACTGGGAACTACCACACAATGTTAAATTAACATGGGAATGATGCACACAAAGGACGTGGCACACAAGCTAAGGGGCGTGGTGCACACCCACAAAGGCCTGGTTTTGTTCCAAATTTGCAACAAATTGCTTTGAATCCCTTCCAATTGACAGGTAGGGTTGACATCTCGGTTTCTCATATGTTTTTGTGAACATGATGGTGGTTTATGTCTGTGTATAGTCGCAATAAAAATGCCTAAACCCTACCACTTGAAATTATCAAAGCCATTGCTCTTAGGGTTGCAAATTTGTTGTGTTGATACCAAGGTTCATCCCCACTTTCACCTTTCATTTTTCCCCTTCTTTCCATTGTTCCCTTCCCCCTATTCCATTTTTCCCATCTTTCCCTACCCTAAAACATTACTAAACCCATATTCCCTATCCCCTCCACTCATTTGTCAATGTAAAACCCTAAAACCCTACCTTATAAAATCCCCAAACCCTCCTACATGTCCCTAAACAAAATTTCCCCCTATAACCCCTAATCCCATCATATTATTCCCCTTCCTAACCATCCCTTTTTCCATTGTTCCCCTTGGTGGTAGAGTTCATAACAACACATTATTTCATACATCATCAAAGGGCAGTCCAAGCACAGTCCATATACAACAATCATGGCATCTAAGCATTCATCGGAGTATGAAATGGAAACCCAAAGTGATTCATCCTCAGAAGAACAGGCTCCCCAAAGACATCATAAAAGTGGCAAACATGTTAGGGATGAGCCAACCACCCTCACAGAATTGCAGGCCTGCCCTCTTGCTATGTCATGTTTCCAACATCTGTCATGTTTGGATTTTTTTCAAAAGTTGGCTAGTGTTCGAGTTCATCATGAGTTGGCCCGTCTTTTTGTGCTTCAGTTACATGGAGATCACTCTATCTTGGCCAGTGTCACCTTCACACTGACACCTGAAACTGTCTCATTAGCAACCGGCATACCGAACGTTGGAGAATCATGGCACAAGAAATAGAAGGTTGATCGGTAGCATTATGAGCCATACATTAAGGCCAATTTCTTGAGGCAGCTCAAAAGAGTCTTTCCATTCTGATATTTGAAAGATGAATATGATCCACTCATGAAGTTAATAATGAAATATTTCAGCTGTGAGGGGAGGTTCTCTCGTTTATATGCCTATCACATCAGGTTGCTCATGGAGTTTACCAGGGTATGGATGATGAACATCCCATATTTCATTTGGAGGAACATAGAGAGGATGAACATCTTCATGCAGCACAAAACCCCTCAGCAGCAACTTAACAGTGTTTATCACTTTTCTCTTATTAAGATTTTGGTGGTTCATCAACAGGGATTGTAGGGCATTACCTGGGATGATTTCATCTCCCGTGACCTCTTCAGCACTTCATAGGTATTATCAGAGGTTGAACATGAGATAGGTGGTCCTTCTTATTAGTATGAGTGATGAGCCCCAAAAATGGATAATTATTTGGGGTCATTCAACCTCCTAATTCGACTTAATCCACCATTTGCATTAGTTTATTGCATGTTTTTTTATTATATTTATGCTAATAGAGTGAATTGGGTTAGTCATTATGCCAACAAGTCTAATGTGTGCTTTGTGTAGCCTTTTTGGTCAATTTGGAGACAAAAATGAAGGTTTTAATGAGCACTTGGCAGCCAAATTCATGGGAGAACAAGGGAGAGGATTTGTAGGAAGGTGTCCCCTTCATTTATGGGCCCTTACCTTGAATTCTCCACCATCGGCTCAGAGTTCAAGGGCCACCAAATCAACTAGCACAAGGGCAACCAAGCAAGTCAAGTAGGACTGCTGTTAACTACAAGTTTTGGCAGCCGAGTCCCTAAAGTTTAGGAGGACTGTTGGGGTCCTCAATTTTGTATAAATAAGAGGGCTTAGGGCCTCATTTTGGTTAGCCATTTGTTAGCCAGTAGATAGCTAGTAGTTAGTCATTTTGGTTATCCAATAGTTAGTCATTTTGTAATTCGATTTTTAGGCAATAGATTAGATTTGCTTTCAACACATTTTCAAGTTCTCCTTGTGAACAGTTTTTGGAATGTAACATTTATTTTGATCAATAAAGATGAATCCAGCTTTGCACCAGCTCTAAATCTCTCTTAGGAGGCTGTAGCTCTTGGGGTTGGGCCCATCTCAAGTGCCCAGTACTTCCTTTGTTTACTTTCATGTGTCTTTGCTGCATTC
>APFE030892657.1:14675-36272 GCA_000404065.3 Pinus taeda
TGTATTGTAACATTGAAAGGAACATAATGAAAAATCAAGCTGGTAGTCCCGGTTTTGGGATCCAGGGGAAAATCTCTATGCGTATGTGTTTTTTACGTGTTATGCTCTCGCATTGTTTATTTTTGTGATTTAGAATTCATATGCAGGTAATTTCTGTACGAGGTTAAAACCTACAACACTATGATTCAAAATACAAATATTTCAAAGGAAAGTTGAGGACAAGATGGCTGGGACCCTACACTATGGAGAAATGCAATGATAGTGGTTCAGTTATGATCAGAACCATTGATGATGAAGCCATCCTCATAATTCTCAGTGGACATTGGTTGAAAGTCTACAAGAAACCCCTCTCCAAGCAAGACTTTATTGAAGTTTTGAATAAAACAATGATGGTAGTGGAGCATGTCTTAGCTTCCATTTCACCCACTCACTAAGGAAAAAACAAAAAAAATAAGGTGGTCATGATGACCAAGAAGGTGGGGACCAACGGTCCAAATATGGCTAACATACACCTTGCCAGCTAACCACTCATAACTGAAAATAGCCATAAAAAGAAATGAGCACTCCTCCCTGCACATTCTCATCATGTTTTCTTCATTTTCTCCTCATAACTTAGCCACAATAGCCTTCTTGTGTCCCCATAGCCTCGTAACTACCATCCTCCATCGATTCCTCCCTATCTTTGTTGTCAACATTTTCTACAAGAGCACCTACAAGAAATCTTCAGGAGCACCTATAGGAAATCTAGAGGAGGGACAACGGGCTTCTACAGGAGGGGCAGTGAGTCATTTTCAAGGGAGAAACCATGATTTTTGGCATGAATTTTAGTCTGAAGAGGTAGGGTTCATGCATGCCCCCTATTGAATATCAATATGTGAAAGAAGTGGTCTCAATTTGAGGATGAAATAAGTCTTTAGGAGGGTAGGAAATACATAAAAAAAAAATAAAAAAAAATAAAAAATAAAAAAAAAATCTGTTTATTTAAAAAATAAGAAAATAAAAATAGTCTCCTCTATTTTTTATTTTTCTAAAAGTTGTTTGTCTCCACCACTATTGGGGTCCAGGTATGAACAATCTATTCACCCTATTCCTACATTAATTTATCAATCTAGGTACGTATCCTTTCAAGGCAACATGCAAGGTATATGTAGGGGCAGAGTACAATCCGTTCTAACCAAGGGTTCACGATTAGTATTCAAAACATTGATGTAAAACTAAACTAAATACAAAACTCCAGAAAAGCAATTACAAGAATTAAAGAGCTGTAACAATAAGCATGAAATAGCAAACAACAGACATAAAAAGACGTAGCACCTAATCATAAGAGTGGGCCCAGCTCTCTAATCATGGTTGCATTAGCCAAAATGAAGATTACAACAGCAAAAGAGATGATATTTATTAATCTCAAAAGGGCAATTATAATATCGATGGGGCATCCCGCAATTACAGGAATAACATGCCTTTTATACACAGCAAGGAAGAACAATGTCTTTCCCCCAAAACCTGGTAATCATATAACCAAAAATCTACATTATTTTGGAATGACATTAGCACCAGATAGACAAGATTAGTAAGGGTTCAAGAATGGTTCAGGGATATGCAACTCCATCTGTGCAGCCTCCTTATGGTTGGTCATTGCTGTGAATTGCAGGTTTGCTACGGGATGTTAAAGCATTGGTTCTTATTCTCTAGAACTTGCAGTCAAACATCCATTTTAGTGCTGAGAATAGGAAAAAATCCACGACTTTACTTCATTAATAAAATATTTCGATAGACAAGATAGGGGTATGTACCTTACAGATTTAGCATAGTAAGCATAGGTAAATAAGTGCAAAAATGTAAAAAAGGGTGATGGGAATGCAACGGGAAGATAGCCCAATTTGCTACCCAACAACCTCAATATTTGGGTTTCAAAAAAAAGGTACAGGTAGTATGAAATGAGGGTTTATGAGAAAGGAGCCCATTAACTCCACTAGGCTCCATGCACATCCTAAAGTGGTTAACATATTCACAAGGGCAAACTGGATGAATTTCTTTGAGAATTTTAGAGGGTTTGATGATGAAATTGCCCAAGAATTTGCTCTCTCTCTGGTCGGTCACACAAGAACACATGCCACTGCAACCATTAGAGGCCTCTCCATTGAAATAACCCCTGAATTCATCAATAGGGTCACTACCCTTCCTCTTGGGCTGCCTTGGAGTAAACATGAGAAACCAGCTATCAAGAAAAAAAATTTCCAAAATAATGAAACCCTTGTTGAAGAGAAAAATGGATTTAGAAGGGCCAGTATACCATACCCCTGGGATGAGGTTAGCTACCAAGTCATCAAATACATTTCCTATGAGGGGAGGTACAACATTGTCTACGGATATCATTTCAGAATCCTCCATGACTTGAGATATGCAATGGATACCCTAGTACCTCAAAAGCTCAGTATCCCTTACTTTCTCCTTCAATCCCTCATTGACTCCAGCACCAAGGTACAAGCAAGAAATTTAGGGCAGTTAGCTCACCATGGATTATTCAAAATCCTAGTAGAGGAAGCCCTCCATAACTTTACACTCCCTATAGCATGGGAAGTTTTCCAAAATATGACAGCTGAGGATGACATAAAGGCATTAAGCTATGATGTTAGTCCCACTGGTAGTGAGGAGTAAGAACAACAAGGAGGAGAATATGAAACCAGTGCTAACACAACAAAACAAGAAAGGAAGGAAGAACAAAAAGAAATAGAGGAGGGAAAAGTTGAAGAGACAAAAAAAGAGAAAGAAGAGGGAGAAAAGGAGGCACAGAAGGTAAAGCAAGGAGAAGAGTCCCCTGAGACATTACAAAGGGAAGCAACAGATACCCTCACTGCCCTCAGTACACCAATCAATCCGAAGAAAAATAGGAAAAGGAAGACATCCATGTATTTCAGGGCAAGGAAGAGCACAAGAATTAAAACAAGTAAACCTCAGCCTCTTCAAAAGTTCCCATTACCATTGAAGATTCACCATCTTCCAAGTGAAAGAATCTCCTTCCAAGACATCGATAACCTATGAAAGAGGGACTCCAAGATCTTCCACATGGAAGGGAAAGTCAGTACTATAGGACCCAAAACCAAACCTACATGAGACACTATCTAAACTACAAGAGACCCAAAAGCTTGAGGAAAGGATAGGAGAACAACCAGAGGTGAAGGAGGGAGCGCAAGAGCTATAGGAACCTGACCCCTAGCCTAGTCTTGCCTCCTATTACAATCTTCTTAAGGGAGGAAAGATAATCCCACAAAAATTTGCAATTCCACTGTTTTTCGAATTGGAGAAAGAAAGAGTGAGAACACATAGGTGGATGCAGATAGTCAAATCCAAAGGATTTGAGGATGTTGGCCATATGGAAAACAAACTTAAGGAAATGGGTAGAGAATTGAGTGCTCTCAGAGACAGAGAAGCCATCACCAGAAGCCACCTTGAGAATGAGAATGAAATACTAAGGAAGCAATTGCAGGAGAAAGAGAATCACTTGGCATACATGGCCAACTTATCCATGGAGGAATTACAATGCAGAACACCAACCAAATCTTATGGCCTCTATCTGAAGGATCAATGGCTTCAATTCCAAATAAAGACTTTGAGACAATGAGGCACCATGCCTTTCCAAGACTACAGGAAGTTCATGGATTTGTGTGACCAAAGCATTCATAGGATAAGGCAAAGATGGTAGAGTTCTACCTACACAACATGGCCCTCACAGACATGAATGTGTGGGACCCCAATGCCAAGCTAACGGATCTGCAATTAGTGGCCATGGCCTCATGGATGAACCATGAAGAATTTAGGGCAATAGAAATGAAGAGATTGCTAATAAAAGAGAAGAATGAGCCATTAATGATAAGATTTGAGCCATCAGATCCTATGCCACTCATGAGCACACATAAACTACTTGCTAATGACCCTCAGATTGACCCTAGATATCTAACCAACCAGGCACAAACAATTATACATTTGAAGATATTCTAAGGCTACTTGGGGATGACTATGTGCATGCATGCATGAGGAGATGGAACACCTGACCTCATAGTTTGTAGATCAAGGAATACCATTCCCCCATCAGGCTAAAGGAGGCATTGGAAAGAGTGCCAATGTACAAGTGCTCCATGCAAAGGCTGAAGGTCAATTGGATTGCCCTCAAACTAAGTCCTCCACTCCTATTAGGCATGTTGGAAGCTAGAAGAGACGAAGAAGAGGAGGATCATTGGAAGGATATAGAAAAAAAGGAAGGATTTTATGGGGAACATGAGAAGATCACATCAGAAGCCTGGAATGCTAGGGAGGCCACCAGGGCCATAAAAGGTGAAGAACTTGACTACATTGCTCAGAGGGTGGGAAACACCTTCAGTAGTGGGGTGATGATGAGCCTCATAAATGGGTAATTATATGGGCTCATTTTACCTCCTAACCTAGTCAAATCAACCATTCTCTTAGCTTGTTTTATGATTTTCTGGTTATATTTATGCTTATAGAGTGAGTTGGGTTAGTTATTATGCCATGTGGTCTAACATGTCTTTAGTGTAGATTATTGATGGATTTCGAGATCAAATTCAAGGAGTTAATGGCCAAAATTCAGCAATAAATTGAAGTAGATAGAGGAGAGGAATTATAGGAGGGAATCCCCCTCATTTATTTCTCCTCACTTCGAATTACCCTTCATTCAGCTCGAAGTACAAGTAGCCAAATCATGCACTAGAAGGCAGGTGAGCAAATGGAAGATGATTGAGAGTTATATCGAGTTTTGGGAGCCAAGCCTCCATGATTTTAAGGAAGTTGTTGGTAGCTTCAGATGTATAAGAAAAGAGGCACAGGGCTTCACTAGGGTCAGAATTTCTTTTGCTTATGTAAACTTTGCTCAAATTTTGAGCTTATTATCTTGTGACAGTTTCATGTATTCTTGCTATTTTTTCTTATAATGAAGATGGAATTCTTTTTGAGCTAGCACTGAGTTACCTCAGAGGGTTGAAGCTCTTGGGTTAGGGCCCAATCCAAGTATCCAAGCTTCTCTTTACTTGTACTTGTATGCTTACTTCAGTTTGTAGATTAATTTGTTGTTAGATGTATTTTCCTTATGGTTAAGAATAGGTTGCTTTTGATGATTTAGTAGTTTGTTTTCATTTGTGCTTTCTGTAGTAGGTTAAGAAGCAATGAGAAAATATTCAAAATGCTATAAATAGTGCCTTGGCCTCTCTTCCTCTCTCTGGGACCATGATTTGAGGCAAAGACTCTCTTGCTACTCCAAAAACAAAAATTGTCCTCATTCATAGGACTTCTAGTGTTTGCAGCTCTTTAGTAGGTTAATAGTCCAATTCCGCTTTTCCTCAGATCTCCTTTATCATGTTGACTTCACGATTTGCAATAGTCCTCTTTTATGCTTTCCTTTCTTGTATCATTTCTCAACATTTCCTCTCATAGATTATAGTTTAGGCCATTTTAATGCAAAACTATCTTTTTTCTAGATGCACTCATTTCATTGTTTGCTTGATCTTCTTGGTTGACTGTCAGTTTCTATGCAACAGATCTCTTCCAGAGGTAGGCCAGCTTACACGGAGTCACACCCTGCATCTGGTCCATGCCCTATAGGTCTCCCAAACCTCAGCTCAATTCTACCTTAGCTTCCTTCATTTTTCATAGAACTTCTTCATCTCTCCTTGAGCAACCCCAATCATCTTTCTCTCTCCCAATGGTTCATAGTATACCTTAGGCACCCTAACACCTCACCCAAACCTCCATCCACCTTTTCCACCCACTCTGACAACCTCAAAATAGCGGAAATTTCTCTGAGCATCCTCCTGTAGTTTCCCTGTTTTCCTCCTATAGTTTCCCTATGTCCTCCTCTAGTTTTTCCTGTAGGCTCTCTTTTGAAGGCCGAGTGTGGGAAAATCCTCTAGAAGGCCACCTAAGACCTCCTAGGACCCATCCATACCATCTTCCATTCTCTCAAACTCCAAAAGCACCCTCCAACACCACCTCTTTGCTGCCACACCCACACACAATAAATTAGATGCATGATTAAATTCACATAAAAACATATAAAAATCCAAAAATATGTTTTTTGCTTATTCACTTCCAAAAATAGCATGGTTAGATGTTTTTTTCTTTCTTGAGTAGGTACTGGCATTGATTTCATGTTTTTCATAGTGTTTTTGGAAAAATTAGAATTAGCTTGTTAATTAGGGTTTATTAGGTCTTGCTTTACATTCAAGTCATTTTCCTTTCTGCAATTAGAATAGCTTTTGTAGAGTAATCTTTCTTCCTTTCATCACACATAGAGCTTCTTCTGAAATCTATAGAGGTTGGCTTGAGCTCCTAGTGATCTCGTGCCAGCTCACCAAGTGACAAACTATAGTGAGAACTAGTACTTGTGCATACAACACCGATTCTTCCAAGTTCGTTACAAACTACTAGGTTGATAAAATTAAAGTTGTCAGCCCAAGAGTTCTAGCATTCTTGCTGCAATACAAGTGCTCACCAGTCGCGTATCCTAGCTATTAGCATAGGAAAATCTTCCATCTCATGATCAAACAAGGTACAATACAAACATGATGGATGCATTGGGTTCATACAATCACAGGAATAATGTCTTGGCCCTCCACAATTGTATCGTATCAGCTATCCGCTTCCTCTTCCAAGTCCTCCTCCACCTCATCCTCATCTGCACCCCTGAAATCCTATTCGTGCCACTCCTGCATTCTATTTTGGGGGCCATGATTCAACCTGAACTCTATCGGTGGGAGTTATATCCATCATCAACTCATAACTTCTACAAGTGCACTCATCGTGTCCCATTCACCTACAAAAGTTATAGACAATTGTTGCAAATTTTGTGTATACTTTTGTAACAAATGGCAGTTGTCTGTAGCGTATTTCCCTCCTATTTGACAAATCATGCACCACAATGTAGGTGCCCCGCTAGGTCCTCCCTCTACTTCTGTCCTTAACGGCACTGGTCCTACTCCCATGACGTAATTTGTGAACACCGGGCAGTGGTCCTTATCATGACCCTGCCCGGTGCATTTTATGCACCACACCTCTTCATGCACTTCTAGTCAAGTTTTTCTATTATGCTTTAGAATCTGCATCTCCAGGCTTAAATTTTTCAGGTGCACATGGATTTGTTGAAACCCTAAGTTAGGATCCTGTGTCAAGGTCTCATGCATCCTCATCACAATCGCTAAGGCCTTTGCCTAAGTCATTAACTTCTGTTGTGATAGCGTGCTCCTTAAATGTGGCGTTACGAATGCTATAAACCATTCGTGATATTGTCCATCCATCATATTTATATTAGCTTCACAAATCATAGACTTCAACCTCTAACCCAACTCCTAAGGAGTTTCACCTGGTAGCATCGTGATTTCTGTGAATCCAATGAATGAATGTGCTTCAAACTTTGGCCTACTAAATTATCTATTAAGCGTTGATTGGATATCCATGATTCGCACATTTGGATTGTCATTGGAGTGCTTGATATACCATGTCAGTGTGCAATCTTGAAGGGTGCTAACTAGTCTCACTTTATTTATATTCTCATCCATAACTCCCTGTGCTCCCCATACGGCTCGTATGATGAGCCAAAGTTCATCTGGATCCTCATTTCCTACACCCTTGAACACATACAACTTTATTGTGCTTGCCATATTGACTCTTGGTGGTGGCAGAGGTGGTAAGGGTGAGGATGGAGGTGAAGGTGGTGAATCTGATGGTGGTGTGGGTGGGGTTGGTATTCGTGGAATTATTTGTCTTATCAAATCAATCACACTTCGTGGAGAGACCTTCGAGAGCTATTCCTCGTCCCCTCGGGGAGGTGAAATCAAGGGGCTAGTTTCTGGTCCCTTATTTCCTTCATTCCTATAAATTTTTCCACTTCACATAGCTTGAACATCAAGGTAATTGCATAACCCTCTTTTTGCACAATAACATTTTAATCCAAGTATTCAGATACTTTACGTACTTACCTCATGGTCCCTTGAGAAAGCGTTGCTCTGCCTCACTGTAGCTAACTAAAGTGTTTACCGCGAGCTTAGTAATGAATCCTCCTATAATCTGATCGAGCCAGTGATCAACACCATGAACAATCTTATCCTCCGATGCTTCTAGTTTGTTGACCAATTCTGGGATCCACACAATAGGACCGTTGAGCTTCCACCTTCCTTGGCTATCTTCTAGCTTCGTGATCCACTCATATAACTCATTAGGGAAAGACATGAAGATGATTTCATGGATATTTATGTATAGGTAGTAGTCTAACCACTCTTCTTTTAATAGTCATGGGTTCCCGTTCTCCTGCACCATGAACTCATGAATTCTTCTGTCCAACCAACCTTTGATTTCCCTTTTAGTTGGATTCCAATGACACAACATCAAACATCTCTATACAGATTCCAGTCTCGGTAACAAAACCATTTGTTGGCTTGATGGGGCCTGAACCAGGTTCATAGTTAATTAGCCAAACAAATATGTACACTACCTTTTTGGCATCAGCTCATGGATCACAAACTAAAGTCTCACCCAAAGCAGAATGGGGGATGCTAGAACCAAGTTTCTACACCCTCGAGATGTCTAATGGGTCGATTTAGTCCAATTGTGCCTACCTTCGTGTAGGTTACCTCACACACTATTTTGACTCACCATACCTTCGCAATCTGCTACAATCGTCCTTTGTGTAGCCTTAACTAGGGGCTAAGGTGATCTAGCACTGCTATGGTAGCAATCTGCACTATTTCACTAAGTTACACCACGTATCTTACTTATCCTCTTATATAGGTTAGTCAACTTTGTGTAACCAGATGCTTTAACTTGCATTCACTTAATAAACACAATCGTATATGCTCACACATCATATAAATAGTAGGAATATAATTTATACCCAATACATTCAATGCAAAAAGTTGTAAATAAGTACAAAGGAATGGTATAAAACTTCTCTTTATTAATGCTTCAACAGTTACATACTCAACTTGCCCTACGCACTCAACTGTAGGGGTCCGCGCACTAAGCTGCGGACTACTAGTCCTTTACACACTTATATGCAAAGCCTTCTCCTACTCTATGAACCAAAGACTTGACTTAACCCTTAGATCTTCCGCTATCCTTCAATTCCATCGTGTTAAAATTGGAAGCTAGGGCTAAAATTCATGTGGGTCATCTTAATTATTGCTGATAATATTTTTATTAGATTCCTCTCGTCAAGAGGTGTAGGATTGATCTAAAGATCATCCGATTCCAATAAGTATTCATGGAGATATGAATTTATTTTGATAATGGAATTATTATCAAGCCGACCTACAAATTATGTAGGCTTAAGAAGCCCAAATGTCATGTCTATTCAACCTCTATGTTTTAGTATAAATAGAAGAGGACTTCAAGGCATTTCTACACACACTTGGATCTCTTCCTCTCTCTACTTGTCTTTAGGTTTTAGTAGGAGGAGATATCCTCAGGTGATGTCGGTGAAGTCGATGATGCCAGTCAAGCCAATTATGCCGATGATGCTGGTGATGCCGATGATGCTAGTGAATCCAATGATGCTCGTGATGCCAATGATGTTGTTGAAGCCAATGATGTCGATGAAGTTGATGATGCCAGTGATGTCGATGATGCTGGTGAAGCCAATGATGTTGGTGATGCCAATGATTTTGGTGGTGCCGATGATGTCGGTGAAGCCGACGATGCCATTGAAGATGATGATGCCAGTGATGATGATGATGCCGGTGATGGTGATGATGCTGGTGAAGTCGATGATGCTGGTGATGCCAATGATGATGATGTTGGTGAAGCCAATGCTGCCAGTGATGCTGATGATGATGATACCAGCTGATGCTCATAATACTAATGTCGCTGATGCTGATGATGTTGATGCCGTTGATCTAGGGTTTGTTGGTGTTGATGTAAATCAGATTTATGTACTATTTCTCTCTACTAAATTATTGAATATAAAAGAAGATTTGATCAAATGGTTTCCCCATATTGGGGTTTGTCCCTAGCAAGCCGCCACATCTTGTGTCTCTTGTCTTGGCTTGTTTTCTATTGATCGTTTAATGTTCTATTTGCACTTTACTTATGTACATCTGATTGTTAATTTGTGGATAATAATAAGAAATATAAGTAAACTTCTCTAAGCATAGAACATACCATAACTTAACATGGTATCATAGCTGAGGTGAAGACAATGCCCAAGAAAGAGTGAAAGAGAAATCACCGACAACAGTTGGGACAAGACAAAAGGATCAATGGGTTAAAATTCACTGAGGGTGAAGTGGAAGTAGAGAATATTATCATAATGGTGTAGCAGAAGTTTCTAATGGCCTTCTTAAAGATCAATTCATTGGGAAGTTCAGATCTAAGGGCATAGGGAAAGTTACCCCTCAAATGAATAAAGGTAACTCGATTCATTTATAGAATCTATTTTATGTACTTGATCGCAAGAAGAACATGGTCCCCATTTCAGCAATGGAAGTCAAAGGTCATAGGGTGGCACTCATCAATGGAAAGGTACGTGTTTGAAAATATATTATTTCAAATATGTTTTTGAGTTGAGGGTTGTATCAAGTTGCAGGAATTCCACTAGGGACCATGTCCATTGACACAACACTGAGGTCTGTGAGTCAGATGGTGACAAGGATGCCTAAATTCAAAAAAACCATGGGGGTACATGTCTAAGATCTACCGAAGAAAAATATTACGAGGGGACCATTCCCCTCATGTAGCAAGTCCATAGGCTTGGAACAACCCGTGGAGTTTCAGATTCATTAATGGAAATATCATGTATACATGTTGAAGAAATCCCTCTATGGCTTGAAGAAAAATAGCCCAGGCATAGTATGAGAGGATTGATAACTGTTCGATGAAGCTGAGATTCACTAGGAGTGAAACTGATCCAAACCATTACTCAAAGGTTGTGGATGATAGACCTCTCATACTGGCACCTCATAAGGATGACCTATTTTTAACAGGTGCAGACCCTCTCATTTGCAGAAGTAAGAAGGAGTTGGATTTCAAATGTGGAATGACAAACTGCAAGCCTGTGGCTACCTCAAGGATATTAACTTTCAAAAGTTATATGGTAGTGATGTCAGACCTGATTTGGGAAATGCCTCTGAGTTTCATAAACTCAATCACATTGATGTTCTTGGTGAACTTCTGTCGAGACATATGTTTTGTAGTTAGCATGGTGAGCTCATATTTGGTTGAGCCTCACTATATTGGTGCCAAGAATCCTCTGATATATCTTTGGGGCACAATATCTCATGGATTGAGATACACTACCGGAAATATGAAAACTACATGATTATTCGAACATTGACTGGGCAGGCATTGTGGAGGATCACTAGAGCACATCTCAGTGTTGGTTCTCTTTAGAATCTACTTCAATATCATGGATGAGAAGGAAGCATGAATCAATTTTTATAAGTACTACTGAGACCAAATACATAACTAAGAGTATGACCTCATATGAAGTTGTTTGGTTGTGAAACTCTTCAGTGAGTACACATGATGAATACCATTGTGATTCTCTATGACAATCAGAGGTCAGATTCGATTATTGAGGATTCTCGTATTCAATGATTTCTCCAGCAGATAGACATCAGATAATGCCTTATCTTGGATATGGTAAGTCAATGAGCAGGGAGGCTCCATCGCACTCAAATGATGTATAGGTCAGAGCCCTAGGGAAAGATCAAATTTGTGATTTTCCCGAACAACTTGGAGTTATCAAGAGTCCCTTTTAAAAGGGTCTTGCATGTTGCATACATTGAGATCTGGGAGCTATGGGGACTTGCAGTTCTTACTGGAGTAACATACAACCACAAGGTGACTCACCCTCCCCTAGTGGTGCACACTTTGAACAAGATGATTCGCTCTTTTGTGGAACAAAATGATTCACTCTCTTGTGGGATAGGATGATTCGCTCTCCTATGTAGCAAGATGATTAGTTCTCCTATGAGGTCTAGATGATATGTTCTCCATGATGATTGTGTAGCAGGATTATTAGTTCTCCTGTGAGGTCTAGATGATGTGTTCTCCATACAACTATGTAGCAGGATGATTAATTATCCTATGAGGTCTAGATGATGTGTTCTCCATGATGATTGTGTAGCAAGATGATTAGTTCTCTTGTGAGGTTTGGATGATGTGTTCTCCATGATGACTATGTAGTAGGATTATTAGTTCTCCTATGAGGTCTGGATGATTTGTTCTCCATGAAGACTATGTATCAAGATGATTAGTTCTCTTGTGAGGTTTGAATGATGTGTTCTCTATGATGATTATGTAGCAGGATGATTTGCTCTCCTCTGAGGCCTGGATGATGTGTTCTCCATGGAAATTTGTAGAAAGATGATTAGTTCTCCTATGAGGACAATATTGATTAAGTTCTCCTATCGAGGCATCCTACCCATGCAGTCTGGGACTCATGGGAAGTACCTCTCATCTTATCAATGAGCAGGGAAATGAGGATAGAAACCATAGTAGTACCAATGGATGCATCATTGTATCTATTGTAATCCCTATGCTAGGATGACATTTGTTGATTTGGGATCAATGATATTGGTCTGGGACCAGTGGTAGGAGTTGTACCCACTATGACACTGACTTTGGGTCCGTTGAGACTAGTCTAGGACCAGTGGTACATACTTTGAGATTGACCTATGGTCAGTGCAGTAGTGGTCTGGGACCAATGAGAGTGGTACATACTATGACGCTGACTTTGGGTCAGTTGAGACTAGTCTCGAACTAGTGGTACACTCTTTGAGACTATGATACTGGTCTGGGACTAGTTGTAGGAGTTGTACCAACTATGATGCTAACTTCGGGTTGGTTGAGACTAGTCTGGGACCAGTGGTACATACTCTAAGACTGACCTCTGGTTAGTGCAATACTGGTCTGAGACTAGTGGGAGTGGTACATACTATGACACTGACTTTGGGTGGGTTGAGACTGGTGTGGGTCCAGTGGTACATACTTTGAGACTGACCTATGGTAAGTGTAGTAGTGTTCTAGGACCAGTGAGAGTGGTACATACTATGAAGCTGACATTGGGTTGGTTGAGGCTAGTCTTAGACCACTGGTACACTCTCTGAGATTGTGATACTGGTCTAGGATCAGTGGTACATACTCTAAGATTGACCTCTGGTCACTGCAGTACTCGTCTGGGACTAGTGAGAGTGGTACATACTGTGACACTGACTTCGGGTCAATTGAGACTAGTCTGGGACTAGTGGTACACTCTCTGAGACTGGAATACTAGTCTAGGACTAGTGGTAGCAGTTGTATCCACTATGACATTGACTTTGGGTCTATTGAGACTAGTCTGGGACCAGTGGTACATATTTTTTGACTGACCTCTAGTCAGTGTAATACTAGTTTGGGACCACTGAGAATGGTACATCCTATGATGCTAACTTCGGGTCAGTTGAGGCTAGTCTGGGACTAGTGGTACACTCTCTGAGACTGCGATACTAGTCTGGGACCAGTGGTAGGAGTGGTACCTACTATGACGCTAACTTTAGGTCGGTTGAGATTGGTCTGGGATGAGTGGTACGCACTCTGAGACTGACTATGAGTCAGTGGAGGATGATACTGGTTTGGGACCAATGGTAGGAGTTGTACTCACTATAACGCTAACTTCGGGTTGGTTGAGACTTGTTTGGGACTACTGGTACATACTTTGAGACTAGCTTTGAGTTAGTATGATACATCCTAGATCATTTCTTCTTCTTCATAATTCAGAAAAAAGCAGAGCAAATTAGAGCAGAGCAAGATAGATGAATACAGGGCATAAAAAGATAAAGAAGAATAGGCAGAATAGAGTAGATTAGGGCAAGGGTTAGGCTATACAGGGCAGTGCATTCGACAAATGAATAGTAGTGACTGACTGACAGATTGTAGATGAAGTTCTCCCTAGTTGAGAGGGAGTGTTAAAATTGGCAACTAGGGTCAAACTTCATGTGGTTCATCTTATTCATGGCTGATAATATTTTTATTAGATTCCTCTCGTCAAGAGGTGTAGGATTGATCTAAATGTCATCTTATTTCTATAAGTATTCATGGATATATGAACTTATTTTAATTTTGGAATTATAATCAAGCCAACCTACAACTTATGTAGGCTCAAGAAGCCCAAACATCATGTCTATTCAACCTCTATATTTTAGTATAAATAGAAGAGGACTTCAAGTTATTTCTACACACACTTGGATCTCTTCCTCCCTCTACTTATCTTTGGGTTTTAGTAGGAGTTGAGATCCTAAGGTGATGCCAGTGAAGCTGATGATGCCAGTGAAGTCGATGATGCCGATGATGTTGGTGATGCCAATGATGTCAGTGAAGTCAATGATGCCAGTGATGCTAATGATGCCATTGAAGCCGATGATGTCGGTGAGGTTGATGATGCCATTGATGCCAATGATGCCAGTAAAGCCGGTGAAGCCGATGATGTCGGTGAATCCGATGATGCCGGTGATGCCGATGATGCTGGTGAATCCGATGATGCCGTGAAGCTAATGATGCTGGTGATGCCGGTGAATCTAATGATGTCGGTGATGCTGATGATGATGATGCCAGTGAATCCGATGATGTTGGTGATGTTGATGATGCCGGTGATGCTAATGATGATGATGCTGGCTAATGTCGATGATACTAATCTCATTGATTCCAATGATGCTGATGTCGATGATATAGGGTTTGCTACTGCTGAAGCAAATTAGATTTATGTACTATTTCTCTCTGCTGAATTATTGAAGATAAAATAAGATTTGATTAAAGGATTTCCCGATATTGGGGTTTGTCCCTGGCTAGCCACCACATATTCTGTCTCTTGTCTTGGCTTGTTTTTTGTTGATATTTTAATGTTCTATCTGTACTTTAATTATGTACATGTGATTGCTAATCTGTGGATAGTAATAAGAAAAATATGTAAACTTCTCTAAGCATAGAACATACCATAACTTAACACATCGTCATTCTAATTCTTAGATGATGTCTCAACTACTTAGAGCCTCACTCTATTTATACAGTCCCATGGTCTGCGGACCATGGGTAGATCTTTAAATCCAACATTACATTACAAAATTTAGGGCGAACAACCCTATGAATCACTTACAACTTTGTGCTATGCGTCCACAAAATGTGGAGTCTTTATATTGGATTTACAACTTTTAACCAAAATCCAAGCTTTCAGCCCATAAAATTTCCCTTGGGGATCCCGTGCCAAATATCCACATCCACCAACAAGAAAACTCCAATCATATATTTTATGACAAGGTTGAGGTCATAAAATCATCAAATCGCTCACTTGTCATGACTAGGATAGAAGAAAAAAGACTCATGTAGTTGTAAGGAATGTCTAGTCGTGCAAATAATGTTTCATATTGTTCTCACTATGATGAATGTAAATTTCCATCAAGTCTTTTATGGAATTCTATATTTGGAAACTTGAACTATGAAAACCTCTATTTGTTGAAGAAAAATGGTATTACTTGTTTTCCTACAATTCCTAGGAAAAGTAATAAATGTGATTAGTATATCTTAGGAAAGTATAACAAACGGGGTTTTCATGATTCTCGTTCTGAAGCACATAGGAAAATTGAACTCATTCATTCTAATTTATATAGCTCAATTTTTTTTCCTTATGCAATTTGTAATAAATGTATGATGACATTTATTGATGACTACACCAAAATGTGGTGTTTATTTATTGGAGTACAAATCTGGAGCTTTTGAAGAACTTTCATGCATGGATTGAAAATGATGCACAATCTCATATTAGATCTATTCATATTGATAATGGAAAATAATATACATCACATAAATTTGAAATATATATTCACCAACATGGGATAAAACATCAAATAATTGGGCCTTATAATCCCCAACAAAATGGAGTAGATCAAAAAATGAACAAGACAATATTAAATATGGTACATTTGATGGTGTTTTTCAAGAACTTTAAGCTTCTTTTTTGGGTTGATGTAGCTATATGTGTTATAGATATAAAGGATAAGTTTCCATATAAAGCTATCAAAAATAAGAATCCCTATGAAATGTGGTATGGTGACATTCCTTCAGTGAGACATCTCATGGTTTTTGGTTCCACCTCTTATGCCTTGATACCTAAGGAGAAAAGAAACAAACTTGATGAAAGGAGTCACAAATGTATCTTCTTGAGATACTTAAATTCCTCCAAAGCATACTGTCTCTATGATGAATATAATAAGAAGTTTATAATATCTAGAGATGTGAATTTTTTTGAATCTTCCAAGACTGAAAATGTTGTTGAGCGGTAGCTTGATCGGTTTAATAGATTCAGACATGCAAAGTATTTTGAAGAGTTTGATAATGAGATTTCATATATTAAATGGGATAACCATATATTGTATCAATCGGTGGAATCTTCTTCTGAAGCACTCTCTCCCCTGAATGAATCTCCAGTCATTGATGACACTCTCAGTGATGTGATTGATAGAATTGGGAGACTAAATCTTGATTCAATCCATCTCAATAAACTAATCAACCTGGGTCATCTCAAAAAGGTCCTCCAAATGGATGACAAGGACACTTGAAAGTTTTCATCCTGATGAGGTTGGAAAAATAGGAACAAGAAGCTCTATTAGACATAATGGAGGTGATGTTTACAGTCTTGATTCACGAGTTGAGATGGATGTTTCTCATGATTGTGAACTTAAGTTGTCTACATATTTCAAACAAATTTCCTTCAAATAATTCACTTCTCACGATGAATGGAAACAATTGATGTATGAAGAATATGATGATTTGATAAAGAATGACACTTAGAAGCTGGTTGATCCTCCATTGGGAACCAAAACAATAGGTTGCAAGCGGGTCTTTAAGAACAAGTACAAAGCACATGGCTCACTTGACAAGCATAAATATAGGCTTGTGGCAAAATGATTTTCACATAAGGAATGGGTAAACTATGAGGAGACTTCCCCCCCCACAACAAAATGGGCTACCATCTAGACATTCTTTTCCTTGGAAACTCATAATGGTTGGAAAGTCCATCAAATGGATATAAAATCTATTTTATTGAATGGAAATACGAAAGAGAATGTTTTTATGTCTCAATGAGAAGGATTTCTTGTGAAGGTTCAGGAATACAAAGGATTCAAGCTTATCAAATCCTTGTATCACCTCAGGCAAGCACCACGAGCTTGGTTTGAGAAATTGATTAAGAATCTTTTTGAAACTTAATTTCAAACATTATGTTCTTCATGATGGAACTTTGTTTATTGATAAAGTTGTAAAAACAATTGTATATATTATTGTGTATGTAGATTATATTTTAATGACATGGAACGTAATTTAAAGCTCACATCCACTGAAGGAGAAGAATTTGAGGATGTAACAAAGTGAAAACAACATGTAGGAAGTATCAACTACCTGACTACTACCATACCGAACATTTAATTTGTTGTTGTAATCCTCTCGAGGTTTATGCAAAAGAAGTGTCAGACTTATTTGTCTATTGCAAAAAGAGTTCTAAATTACTTGAAGGGAACTCAAGGCTTTGGACTAATGTATACACAGGTGGGTGACTTCGACTTGATTGGATATTCTGATTCATATTTATATGCAGATAAAGAAATGGGGGTATCTACCTTAGGTTATCTCATGAGTCTTGGATCATGAGTTGTCTTGTAGAGGTCACACAAATAATCAATTCTAGTAGATTCCATAATCAAGGCATAATATGTCGCAGCAGCTGAAGCAATGAAGGAAATTGTGTGGCTCAACAAATTCTAGAAGATTTGTAGAAGAAACAAGTGAATTCAACTCCTCTTTCGATTGACAACACTTTTGCAATAATGTTGGCCAAGTAACCATAGTTCCATGATCGAACCAAGCATATGAATATAAAATACCATCTAATTTGAGGTCATGTTGAGGCCAAAACAATCCAGCTACAACATTGTTCCACAAATGAGTAGATTATAGACATCGTCACTAAACCACTTGGAAGGGAAAAGTTTGAAAGATTCAAAATGATGCTTGGTCTCACCAAAAACCTTTCAGATTAACGGGGGGAAATGTTGAACACCTAATATTTGGGATTAGAAATCCTCTTTAAATAGTGTAAATAGAAAAATAAGAGAAGATGAAAGACGAAGAGGCATTGGGAGATGAAATGCAATAGTCTACATATCCTTGTATATATTCATATTCTATCTAAATGCAAATGCAAAAATTACATTCAGATTTATTCTTGGCCTGACATCCTTGACCTATAGAACCCCATGATATAATTCATTAGAAATATTTAAACCCTCAAATGTTGTAGTTGAAGTATATAGAGTGTCACCAGCTGCCAATGAATTGTTAAAGGGAATTCATTTGTTCTATCTCCTTTACCTATAGATTTTCCAAGAGATATAGGTCCAACATTTAGAGGTTGCAACTGATGTTAATGCAAGATTTATAAATCTCATATGCTAGATCTAAGAACAGACTTCATCCATTTTAATTTAAAATAGCTAACTTTGCAACTGCAAATGCCTCAGATTGACCACAACAAATAACAATAATTTTTGCAAGGTCTACATTACCAAAACCTCGAGTTACCTTTAGTCACATAAAGCTTGAATATGTAAGGAAGAAAATTTATTGTCAGTCTACTATTTATTAAGATGCAACCCATTTATTTGTTCTCAATCTAAAGAAATCATGCATTCACCTTGATAAAATGATAATGATTCAGAGCATGAATAGGGCATTCTATTTTCACTTATTACCATATGGTCTTGCTCAATTTTTACTACAATCGGAGACAAAAAATGGTCACTCTTGTTGGTTAAGGATTCATAATTAGGTGGAAGAAGCATATTAGTGATGAATCAATTTTATCCATATTGAGGCGAATACATAGGCCAAAGGGTTGTCAATAGAGGAGCCAAAGTAAAAGTCACTACTTTCTAATGTATTTATGTTCTTTTCTCTTACAATATTTTTCTCCAAGCGTAGAATAAGCTTACATTATGTGCTATTTTCAGTGTTATTGTTATGAAACCAACTCAAGAAAAGATAGAAAAGATAGATCAACACCTTAGAATTCAGCCTCTTCAAGGGGGCGACCTCCTTTACATTACATAAATGAATAAATGATAAAACCTCCTTTCTGTATATAGGAGTCTAAGGAGTCACAATATAACCTAGCCGAGCTAACAATAATAATATAAAGCCACAAAAATAACAATAGAGGGATTCTATGGGGCACAATAATAACAATATGGGGACAATAGGGGCACAACAATATTAATAAGGGATATAAATACAGTAATAATGGGGTAATGACTAGTATTATAGGGACCTAACATGCCCCTCTTCTTCAAAAAAGTTTTGTCCTCAACGCTTGAGTAATTCTGGATGCTTCTGTATAAAATTCTCATCCTCCCATGTGGACTCTTCAATGGATAAGTTCTTCCACTTGATGAGATACTTCGAAATTGATCGATTTCGTAGCTGTCAAGTTCTTGTTTCTGTGACTGCTTCCGGTTCCAATATAATTTTTCCTTCCTCGTCAAGTTCTGGCAATATTGTTTGAACTGGGAGCTTGTCGCCTATAACCTTCTTTAAACATGAAACATGGAAAACTGGGTGCAATCGAGAAGCTGCAGGAAGCTCCAATTTGTATGCATAGTACCAATCTTTTGCAACACCTCGTACGGACCATAATACTTTGGTGATAATTTATTATCCTTCTTAGCTTGCTTGAGGGATCTTATATGGTTGTAGCCTTAAGGTTACCCATCACTTACTCAAATTTTTCACTGCGATGTTATTGTTGTTGTTTCATTCTATTCATGTAGCCAACACGGGTTATCCTATTAAGAGTTGGGACTTGTTGTTGATGTCGATTGTGATGTTCCACTGCTTGAACCTTAGAATTTTCTTATTAATATGATGTGTGCATTGGGTTGATTATCCATTAAGTGCATAATTGGGGTCTTTTGTTGTTGTATGGATAAGGAATGTATACCACCATTCATCCAGGAGGCAACCATTTGACAATTTGTATGTTTATCAGATCAAACAAATGAAGATATCCTTCCAAACATTTGTTTACTATCTCAATTTTCCCATCAGATTGAGGATGATAAGATGAGCTATGAGCTAACTGAGTACCAAGACAAGAAATAATTCTGTCCAAAAATTTCCAGTGAAAATGGGATCTCTGTCACTTACAATAATCTTTGGGTTTCCATGTAGCTTTTGAATTGTTTCCATAAATGTAGTAGAAACTATACTAGCTTTAAATAGATGTGATAATGCACAAAAGTGTGCATACTTGGTAAGTCTGTCAACTACCACCATGATGACACTCTTTCCTTCGGACTTGGGTAAACCTGTGATAAAATCCATTGAAACCTCCTCCCAACGTTGGCTTGGAATGGATAGAGGTTGTAATAGACTCGGTGTCTTAATTGTTTCAACTTTATTTTGCTGGCAAACGAAACATTCCACCACAAAATTTTGAATATCTAATATAAGGCCCTCCCAAAAAACTTCCTTCTTAACCCTGTGGTAATTTTTAAAAAATCCCGAGTGCCCTCCTAAGGGAGAAGTGTGTAATTCCATAAGAATCTTTTGTTTTAGCTGGGAATTCTTATAGAGGTATAAGTGATCTTTGTACCATAACGAATCATTTTGCCAGCTAAATGTATCTGATGTATTGGAATCTTGTTGTAACTTTCGAATAAGTGCCACACTTCTTCGTCATTCTTCTGTTCCTCCCTTGCTTCATTTATCCAATCTGGTTGGATAATAGAAATGGCACACAACAATGCTTCCACATCCTCATCCTTTCTTGAGAGTGCATCAGCCACCACATTTTGCTTCCCTTTTTTGTAGATGATTTCAAAGTCATAACCCAACATCTTTGTGACCCACTTTTGTTTCTCTTCAGAGGATAATCTTTGTTCTAAAAAGTATTTAAGGCTTTCATGATCCGTTTTTACCTTAAGTGTCTTCCCATTAGGTAGGTTCGCCATTTCTTAAGTGCATGGAGTATTGCCAACATTTCCTTCTCATAAATAGCTTTGCTTAAAAACTTTCCCTTGATTGGACGACTTTCAAAAGCAATGGGTCTTTCATCTTGTATTAGAACAGCACCAATTCCATTTCCTGAGGCATCACATTCCACAATGAAGGTTTTCGTGAAGTCCGGTGTAGCTAAGATCTGTGCTTGGCACATTGCCTCTTTAAGATGTTCAAAGGCCTTTGTTGCTTCCGGAGTCCATGAAAATGCATCTTTCTTCAATAATGTTGTTAGAGGTGCTGCTATTCTCCCATAATTCTTAACAAACTTGCGATAATACCCTGTCAACCCAAGAAATCCTCGCAGATGCTTTATGGATGTGGGATTTTTCCATTCCTTAATGGCTTTAATTTTGCTAGGGTCTACCTTAACTCCTTCATGAGATACAATATGACCCAAATATTCCACCTCCTGGACTCCAAAGAAACATTTGGATTTTTTGCATATAATTGTTTCTCCTTCAATAGTTGTAGCACCCTGTCAACATGTTCAACATGATCCTTCCAAGACTTGTTGTA